>JBBPKN010000114.1:32894-70691 GCA_038089275.1 Pulveroboletus cf. rosaemariae | reverse complement strand
TTTGGCAAATTACTATAGGCATTTTATTCAAGGTTTTGCTGATATTGCAAGACCATTGAATGATCTTACCTGAAAAGACAGGATATTTTTATGGGAAGCAGCTCAGCAGAAGGCTTTTGTTACACTAAAAAACATCATGAGCTCTGCTTCTTTCCTTGTTTATCCTAACTCTTCCAAACCAGTTCAGGTAGAAACAAATGCATCAGATATTGCAACTAGTGCTGTTCTCTCTTATTTGGTTGATGGTCAATGGCACCCTGCAGCATATTTTTCCCATTTTCTTGCACCTGCAGAAAAAAACTACCCTATATACAATAAAGAATTGCTCACAGTCATTTGAGCTCTCAAGAAATGGCAATATCTTCTCATTGATTGGTTAGATTTTGAAATCTGGACTGATTATCAAGCTTTGGAGCATTGGCAAAAACCCCAAGATCTTACCTCTCATCAAGCTCACTAGATGAAAACCCTCATGGAATTTCAGTTCACCATTGTCTACAAACCTGGAATTTCTAGTGGGCATGCAAATGTGCTGTTCCAATACATCAATAATGGCATTATTCTTGAGGAACCTAACAAGAATGTCATTGTTCTCCCACCATCACATTTTCCCTTTCTCTCCTTTTACTCATCCTAACTTCTTAACTCTTTTCTTCTGAATGTGGTTGCTGCTACTACTTCTCTGTTGGAAGATGACATGCCTGGACTGTGTTATAATGTAGATGAAGGCTATTTGGTTCACACAGCAAGCAACACTATCTTTATTCCAGAAGAATTAAAAATAGAAGCACTTTGTTTATGTCACAATTTCCCTATTGCTGGACATGGGGAACAAAAAGAACAGTTCATTTATTAAAGAGATTCTTTTATTGGCCAGATATGAACAAAGACACTTATAAATATATCAGATCCTGCCAAGTGTGCTCTTTTACAAAGGGTTTGCAAAAAACACCAGCAGGAAAATTACTTCCTTTCCCCACCCCTTCCAAACCTTGGACAGATATTTCTACAGATTTCATTACAGAACTTCCTAAATCCAAAGGATATGATGCCATTCTAGTGGTGGTTAATAGGTTTTATAAAGAGGTGGTCTTCATTCCTTGTTTTACAACCACTTTTTCATCCAATTTAGCTTCCCTATGTTATAGTTCACTTTTTTCAAACTTTGATCACATGATCTTATCTTATCTTTTCACATGGTTATCTAATCTTTTATCTTATCAAGGCACGTGATGGGTCACATGACAGGTCTAGACCCAGGGCATAGGGTTAGCCTCATGTCTTTAGCCTGTTTTTCATTTCCATTCTCTTCCATTTCAAAAGCCTCGTTTCTCTTCAGTTATTGGCTATTCTCATGAGTGCTTCTTTTCCATTTGATGGTGCCTTAGGGTCTGTGGGAATATTCCCAGCAGGGTCTTGGTCCATGCACCATTCTGAACTGTATAAATACTATAGCATTAGCATGTCTCAAGCCCCAGTCTTGAGCATTTGTATCCTTTAATCAAGTGGTCTCACTAGAACTCCTTCTATATCATCTCTATTGCTTTGCTCTCACCGAAACCGACACCAATAAGCCCTTGATTAGGGTTATAGCTCATTGCTGACAACATCAAAATCGCCCACTGTAACACTTGCTCAAGACCACTATACTAGTCAAGGGCACATACTGCAGAATGAGAATTGATGAAGAAAGAGTATTCATGGGGACATGAGGAACAGCTAAAAGATTTCATTTTTGAGGCAGTTCTTGGCTTTGAAGACAATGACTTTGGAAGACAATCATTTCAAAGAAGATTTGATGCTTTTAATGAACAGACAAGAAAAGATTTTGTGGAAAAGAGAGGCAGAAATAGGAAGGTTGCCATATCAGATAGGCTCAAATCTCTTCATTCATCCTCATCACTAAAAACTGTTTCCCAACTCCCCAAGACAGTAAGCCAAACTGTTTAACTTTGATCCATACATGAGCAGCTTCCAAGGAGGAGAATCAACAGAGTTAGGTTCAACCCTATCCAAGCCAGCTCCTATTGAAACCGAACCCTGGAGTTCATACCACCAGCCCCTCTTCCAGAAATTAACCCCTACTACACATGGGATGAATATGAGTGGGGAACTTGGAGATATGATGAGAACACTGGTCAAAGAAGTTATGCAGATGGGAGGATCATCGAAGAAAATTGCTGATCCAGGAAAGTGGAATGGCAAGAAGAAGACATGGAGGAAGTGGTTCATGAGCATGGCTATATGGCATGCTAAACAAAAGTGGAAAATTAATCGAGAACAAACAGCTGCCATACTATCAAGGTTAGAGGGAAGAGTGGAAGGATATATGCAGATCATGCAAGAAAGATACATCAAGAAAGAAGATGATTACTTTAATAAGGGAGATGGATCTGTGGAGAAGTATGGGGTAAATGCCTGGCCTGACTTTGCAGGCATAGCTGAAGAGCTATGAAAATACTTTTACATCAATGAGCTGGTACATGAAGCACTTAAAAAGTTAGAAGCATTATGTCAAAGAAACTTGGTTGATGAATATTTGCAGGAATTCGAAGTACTGCGGGTAGATGTGAAGATCAGCGATGATCATGTGGTCAAGTTAATGAGATTGCAGATTTATTATAGAATCTACCAACAAATCTGCATGCAGGGCATGACAGATGATTTAGGAGAGTTAGCAGGAATGGTTAGAAGGTTGGGCAGGTCATTTGAATGGATGGCAATAGAAAGAAGTATACCCACTTTCACTCCTCGATTTAATTCTCCTTGAGGTCCCCCTCCATTACAATTTTGACCAACATACAATCCACAACAACCCCCTTCTTCTCACTTCACCAATGTTGGCACTCAACCTGGGTGTGGTTCACTCATGGGGATAGATAGGCAAGCCAAAATGCAGGTTAGAATGTGTTTTAAGTGCAGTAAGCCAGGGCATATGGCAAAAAATTGCCATGGGGTTTTTAATCCAGCAGCACCATGGCCCTCCAACAATTTCAGCAAAGGACCCCAGCCTCAGGGGCAACAGAGGCAACAAGGAACACAGGCATAGTATGTACAGCCTGTTAAATTTTCAGAGTTTTCTCTATCCGATGCAAACAGTTGGCAAATGGCAGAACTGGTCTCCATTAGGCTGGTATACAATATGGCAGATGCTGCTCAGTTCCAAGAGATCCCTGCAGCATCATGGGGTAGTATGGATGAGGCCTGAGCTTATTTCCAGGATGTCTTCAAGATGGAAAGGAAACAGAAGGAAGCAGTGGAAAAAGTTTAAGGAATTCTGTTAGGTTAGAAATGGAACTCCCAGTATGCAAATATTTTTCTTCTTCTTCATTTAATGTTTGTACCATGAAATGGAATAAAGATATTCCTTCCATGATGGCATCTCGATCAAGCATGGCTCCAGAAATAGGGTGCTTAATTCCATCTGACAATATTAACAGACATCTATTTGCAATAGGAAGTGAAGAAAGAAAAGATCTAGCCAAATTATTTAACCACAAAGAAAGAGATGAATTAGGTGTAAGTGTAAAGATCGATGGGGAAGTTAGGGGAAGAAATGGTTTGAAAATGGAGTTGTGTGGACTAACCTTTGCAATAGTGGATTCTGGCACATTGGTAACATTCATTGATCAGAAATTTGTTTGGAAACATGGTTTGTATGAGAAAGATATGCCTAAACCTTTAACAGTTTATAACACTGATGGAACTGAGGGTAATATTGGGAAATCACTCACTATGTTGTTATTTATATAGCAATAAAAGAAAAAAATGGGAAATGGCACAGAGAATGTATTAATGCTTATGTCTCTTTATTAGAAACTTTGGATCTCCTCATAGGATATGATTGGTTCACAAGACACAATCTGGAAATAGATTGGGTAAAAAAGACTATTGATTTTCCCAGATGTTCTGCAGATTGCAATACTCATCTAATCTCAAGAAGAGTTACTGAAGAAAAAACATCGCAGCTAAAGAAAGAAGTGCCAAAAGAATTATGGGAATTTATTCCTGTATTTTTGCAACATGGATTGGAATGCATGCCAACCAGAAAGCCTTGGGATCATGCCATAGAGTTAAAAGAAAACTTTATATCAAAGAAAGGTCATATCATTCCTCTCTCAAATGAAGAAATAAAGGAGGTACATGAATTCATGGATAAGGAGATGAAGAAAGGATATATTTGATTATCCAAGTCCCCTTAAACTTCACCAGTTTTCTTTATCAGCAAGAAAGATGGTGGTAAAAGAATGATAATCGATTATAGGTACCTGAACAATTATACCATCAAAAATAATTACCCTTTACCCTTGATATCAACACTAATTCATAGGTTAAACAGTGCTGATATGTTTACCACCCTAGATCTTAGGTGGGGATACAATAACATTCATATGAAAGAAGGCAATGAATGGAAAGGGGCATTTACAATGCCAATTGGGGCTTTCAAACCCCTGGTAATGTATTTCGGAATGTGTAACTCACCAAGCACATTTCAGGCAATGGTTAACGATATTTTCCATGACATGTGGAAACATGTGGTAATCTATATTGACGATATTATCATTTTCACAAAGGATAAAAATTGAAACCAACATTTCAAAATTGTTGCCAAAGTATTAGGTCATCTACATGACCACAATCCATTCTTAAAACTGTTTAAGTGTCATTTTGCTCAAAATCAAGTAGATTATTTGGGCATGGTTGTGTCTAAAAAGGGGGTACATATGCAACTTAATAAAACAAGCACAGTTTGAAATTGGCCTATTTCAAGAACTGTTAAACAAGTTCAAGCCTTTTTAGGATTAGCCAACTATTATCAAAGATTTGTCCCTAACTTCACTAATATTGCAAGACCCCTCAATTCCCTCACAAGAAAAAATGTCAAGTTTGAATGGACATCGGCTTGCATGGCAGCCTTTGTTCGTCTCAAAGAAATACTCACTTCCAAACCACTCTTGTGTTATCCTGATTCCTCTAAACCCATTTGACTTGAAACAGATGCTTCAGATGTTGCCATCAGAGCTGTTCTTTCTTATCAATGAGACAATGGTCTTTGATGACTGGTGGCCTATATTTCACACTCTTTGGATTCTGCTGAATTGAATTATTCCATCTATGACAAAGAGCTTTTTGTGGTTATTCATGCTTTGTACGATTGGCGGCATTATTTAATAGGGCAAGACTCCTTTGAGATCTGGACAGATCACAAAAACTTGGAGTATTGGAAAAAACCACAAGATTTGTCACCAAGGCAAGCCAGATGGCAAGCCACATTGGCTGAATATAATTTCAAGATGTGTTACAAACCAGGTTCTACAAATGGGCAAGCAGATGCTTTTTTCAGAAGACAGGACCACTTTAAAAATAAACTGGAACTGAATAAACAAATTGTCATGCTTTCCCCTCACATATTTCAACAAGTTATTTCTCTTTCCTCATCCTTTTTCTCTTGTGTACAACAGACATCAGTTGACTTATGTCTTCCTTTCAACTGGTGTTTGTTATAATGCACTTTTTTATTTTTTACTCTTTCTGGACTTATCTTCTTACTATTGCAACTCTTCACATTTTCATATCTTCACAAGGCACAAGTCTAGAGTGATCTAGACTCTGATGTCATGTTTTATGTTCAGCACATGTATTTCTAGGTTCCTGCTCCTTTATTGCCATTGGCTGGTTACTGTACATTACTTTAGAGCCAGCACCATTTACATGGTCTGTGCACATACTGTAGCAATATATAAGGAGGATGGCTCAAGCCTGGGTTTTCCCAGTCTTATGCACTTGAATTTTCCAGTTCTAGTTCTTTCTTGGCTCTTATCTTTTCACTCTATTGCCTAGTTCAGTGCCACTAGTCTAAAAGCACTACTCAGGACTTAGGAATATCAAGCACACACCAAGGTTTAGGTGTTTTAGATCAATGCATCTAGTTGTTGCATTTCAGTGTTATAGTTCAGAACATCACATTTATTTAAACAAAAGAAAGCAAATCTTCATTCCTGAAGAATTATGAACAGAAGCCCTTAATCTTTTTCATTCTTCTCCATTAGGCAGTCATTCAGGACAAAACCACACAAAACAACTTTTATCTAGATATTACTATTGGCCAAGTCTCAATGAAGATGTCACATCTTTTGTTTCACATTGTTCAACATGTGCTACATCCAAGGGATCTGAAGCCATTATACCAGTTTGTCCTCTTCCTACAGCATCATCTCCTTGGGAAGATATTTCTGTTGATTTTATTACTGGACTTCCAACATCAAAAGGGTTTGATGCTATCATGGTGGTAGTTGATTGGTTTTCAAAGGAAGTTGTTTTTATTCCATGCCATTCTTCTTTTTCTTCTCTTTATGTTGCAGAATTATTTAGGAATCATGTTTGGTCCAGACACAGACTTCCTTCTTCTATTGTTTCAGATTGCAACTCTCAATTTGTCTCAGAATTCATGAAGCAGCTTAATGAAATTCTTCAGATCAAGCAGAAGATTTCTACAGCATATCATCCATGTACAGATGGTCAAACAGAGTGAGTCAATAGGGAACTGGAGCAGTATCTTTGTAATTTTATTGCGAAAAGACAAGAGACTTGAACAGATTGGATCAAAATCACAGAATATCATCATAATAACTTATATTCCACCTTAACTCAGACCTCTCCATTCAAAATCACTAAAACATATCATCCTTGTCTGGGTTTTGAGGCCCCATCTGCAATTAATCTGTTCTCTTATTTCTTATGAGATATGTCAAAATCTTTTAAAGATATAAAAGAAGCATTAGAACAAACTTATTCTAAAATGGAAAAACAGAATAAAACAGATCTTCCTCAGTACCAGAAAGGTCAACAAGTTCTATTATCCACAAAGAATCTTATGCTTCTGTATCTGTCTAAAAAGCTCTCCAAGAAGTGGATTAGTTCTTTTATGGTGTTAGAAGTCATATCTCATGCAGTTTGTCTCAAACTGCCTTCTATCATGTACATTCATCCTACAGTAAACATATTGCACATCAAACTGTATTTGCCATCTCTGTGAGGGCAAGATATCCTTACTCCAGATCCTATCCTTATTATGGAAGATGGTCATGATAAATATGAAGTCAATTACATTGTTGACTCTTGTATTAAAGGAAAGAAATTGGAATATCTGGTTCATTGGTCAGGTTATGGAGAAAATGATCATACTTGGCAAACAAAAGATGATTTGGCCAACTCTCCCGATTTGATTGAAGAATTCCATAAACTTCATCCCTCTGCACCTCAATGTCTTTTTACTATGAACCTCAATTCCTTCCACTTGCTCTTCAAATCATATGAAAACCACACAGATGCTGTATTGTTAGCTGTGTCTCATCTGGAATCCGAGACCTAAAAAGGGGGTAGTGTTATAGTTCGCTTTTTTCAAACTTTAATCACATGATCTTATCTTATCTTTTCACATGGTTATCTAATCTTTTATCTTATCAAGGCATGTGATGGGTCACATGACAGGTCTAGACCCAGGGCATAGGGTTAGCCTCATATCTTCAGCCTGTTTTTCATTTCCATTCTCTTCCATTTCAGAAGCCTTATTTCTCTTCAGTCATTGGCTATTCTCATGAGTGCTTCTTTTTCATTTGATGGTGCCTTAGGGTCTGTGGGAATATTCCCAGCAGGATCTTGGTCCATATGCCATTCTGAACTGTATAAATACTATAGCATTAGCATGTCTCAAGCCCCAGTCTTGAGCATTTGTATCCTTTGATCAAGTGATCTCACTAGAACTCCTTCTATATTATCTCTATTTCTTTGCTCTCACCAAAACTGACACCAATAAGCCCTTGATTAGGGTTATAGCTCATTGCTGACAACATTGAAATTGCCTACTGTAATATCCTATTTAAAGATCATATTTGATGTCATTATAAACTTTCTTTCTCTATAGTTTCAGATTGGGGACCTCAATTTTCTTCTGCTTTTACTCAAGAGTTGTGCCACTCCCTTGGCATTTACCAAAAACTTTCAACTTTTTTCATCCCCAAACTAATGGTCAAACTGAAAGGATAAATCATAAGTTGAAATAATACTTGTGTACCTTTGTAGCCAAGAAACAAGAATCTTGGGTAGATTAAATCAAGATGGCAGAATTTTCATATAACAATGCCTTTTCTACTGCCACTTAATCTACTCCATTTGTGATCACAAAAAAGTTTACTCCATAAATGGGCTTTAAAAGTGAAGTTTCACATTCTTTTGCACAAGAAATGGAAAAATCCCACAATTAGATTCAGCAATTGTTCATAAAGGCCAAAGAAAGAATGGTCAAATATGCTGAATCCAAAAGATCCACTGCTCCAGAATATCAAGTGGGTTAAAAAGTGTGGTTATTCATGGAGTATCTATCTCTTCCCTATTTATCTCACAAATTATCTCAGAAATGAATAGGTTCTTACACTATTATCAATGTTCTTTCCAATGTGGTCAAGCTACAGTTACTGGTTAACATTCACATTTATTCTGTCATCAATATCTCCAGGGTCAAACCATACAGTAATTCTCTTCCTCAGCAAGCAGTAATTTATCCTGATCTGATTGCAATTACTAAGGAAGGAGAAAAAGAATGGGAAGTTGATTATATAGTGGATTCCAGGGTCAAGAATTATAAACTGGAATATCTTATTTATTGGAAGGGATACAATGCTTCAGATCATATGTGGGAACCATTAGACCATCTTACCCATGCCCCACAAGTGGTGGACTCTTTTCATCTTCACAATTCTTCTGCTTCTTGACATCTTTGCAATATACCCTTGGATTTGTTTCAAAGGCAATTCCAACCCTACTACAATTTAACAGTCTCTGACCCTCTGCCTCTGTCTTGTCTGGAATTTGAGACCTAAAGATAGAGTAGTGTTATAATGCACTTTTTCAAACATTGTCTCTTTTGCATTTCTAACACTGTCTTTACTCTTCACATTGTCACATTATGTGACCTCTTCACCTTTTTACTATTTCACATCTTTACATTTCACTGGTCTAGACTGGTCTAGATTATGAGATCACATCTCATATTTTACATGTGTATTTCTAGATCCTATTATATTCCATACCTCTGATTTAATTTTGACCCAATCTCAACCTGGCTTATGACTGGTCCTTATACCCAGTAAGCTACTCTAGCCCTCTGACTCCCCTCCAGGCAACTTTGGCCCTCCATTACCATTCCAGTTTGCCCCAGTTATGCATGTATGCTTCCTGCCCCTCTATCAGTATATGCTTTCCCAGTCCTCTGCTCCTGCTCCTGCTCCATTCTATTCTATTTTTAGTTCTATCTCTGTTCCAGTTAAGTACTACCTTAGTTCCATTTCATCTTCTCCAGACCATTCCAGTATAACTCCATTACTAGTTCCACTTTCAGTCACTGTTACTATTCTCATTTCTGTTACTATTCCTTGTTTTCCCTTGTTTCATCCTATTACCCTTTAGTTTCAGTCTGACATGATTGAACATTGTCTTTCCTGACATCTCCATTTGTTTCTTAGATATTTAGACATCTGCTTTGCTTCTGAGTTTGCACCTATCTCACTTTGCTATACTTCTAGATAGTTCTGCCTCTCTGAGATATTGTCACATTCTGTGCCAACAGGTCAACTCTGCTATGTCTTTGGCACAACTCCTGTTGCTTGCATGCTTTAAGCTGCATATTTCCTAGTTTTCTTTACCTCCATCTTTTCCTATCTAATGATTGGTTACAACTTTACCTATGCTAACTCCATACCATTCCAATACAACTCTGTAGTTCCTCCAATCTCACTTCCTGTTCCTGTTTCTTTCTGCCTCACTTTTCCCTGGCATTATTTAGTTTCAGTTTGACATTATTCAACATTGTCTCCTCTGACATCTCCATTCATATCCAGGATGCATTGGCACCTGCTTTGCTTAGGAGACAACTCCTTTCATATCTTTGTTCCCTTCTTAGATAATCTGCCTTTCTGAGGTATAAGTACTGGAGCTCTGTATCTTGTATTTCAGTTTAAATATCAATCATAACATGATATTACAATTCTCTTAGACTCCCTCCTGCTTTACAACTTAATGTTGTACCTCTCATTGGGAAAAGCTCTATGGCCTATCCTGGACCTCTGGTAGTTTCTAACCCCTCTGTAAATCAGGGCACCTGGTACTAGCATAAGGGCACACCACATAAGATGAAGCCAAGCCTCATCCAATCCAGAGTTATCTGGAGTACATCCAGAGTACATTACAATATTATAATAGTATATTCAAACTCCTGCTTGTGCTGGTACTGCTATCATGTCTATCCATGTAACTAGAGCTCACTCTTATGCTATCCTTGATCAGTTCAAGAGTTTCTCTGCCTGCCACACCCCAGGCTTAGCCTCACAGGCTTCTGCTCCCTCCCACTTGTCCACATCTAGTGCTCCAGTTGATGAAGCCCCTAATGGTTCCAAGGTTCCCCAACCTTACCACACTCCTGACAACCATGGTGCCCAGCCAGGAGTACCAGATAACCCTGGAGATAACCCCTCCAATGGATATTCTGATATTCCAGAGGATGACCCTGAACTCTTTCCAGACCCAGAACCTATACTCATTTACCATGATACTATCACCAATCTCACTAGCACCATTTGCAGATTAGCTTGCTCTTTCCATCATACCCCTGAAATATCACAGCATACCAAAGTACATGAACTGGACCAGTTTAATGGAACTGAATCCCAGAAGCTTCGTGTTTTTTTGGTGCAATGTGAGTTAAACTTCCAGGATCATCCCAAGGCCTTTGCCAATGACTGAGCCAAGGTCACTTATGCTCAGTCCTACCTTAAGGGCATGGCATTGGAATGGTTCAAGCCTAACCTCCTTTTTACTAAAGATCCTAACCTTCATCTCTTGTGAATGAATAATTATAAGGAGTTCATTCAGGAACTCTGGATTGACTTTGGACCCCATAACCCAGTTGGAGACACAGAGCACCAGTTAGACCAGTTGACTATGAAGAATGGTCAACAAATCAACAAATATGTAGTTAAGTTTAACAGAATTGCATCTCAAGTCTGGAGCTACAGAGAAGGTGCTCTCTGCCACTACTTCTATAATAGTCTCCCAGACTGCATTAAAGATGACCTTTTCCACATCAGCAAGCCCCTGACCCTCATTGAGCTACACCAGCTGGCTCAGACCATTGATGCTCATTACTGGGAGTGCAAATCTGAAATCAGCCAACAAGGAAAGTTGTCTCATCTGATCAAATCATCTGATAAACCCTTCACCTCAACCTCTGGCCCTAATGAATCAAAGAACAAGTCAGCTAGTTCCTCTGGCTTCTCCAAGTTATCTGCTTCCCAGAAGCAGGACTTATTATTCAAGCTTGATAAGGATGGTAAGCTCACTGCTGAAGAATGCAAGCATTGACTGGAGAATCACCTTTGTTCTGTGGTATTACTGGGCATATAGCAAAGGACTGCCCCAAGTTTTCCTCCAAGGTGGCCAAAGCTTGCACTACCAAAACCTTTGCTCTGAAAACCAAACTGGAGGCTTCTGCCTTAGAGGTGAAAAAATAGTCCACAGTCTCTGTGACTCTGCATGGGCTGGAGGTTAGACTTAACATGTCCATTCTTTTAAATAATGTTTCATTTATGCCTCTTGTTACCCTTGTTTCACATAAAATTCCTTCATTTCCCACCCTAATTGACTCAGTTTTTTAGATTGCTTTGTAGACACCAAGTTAGTCAGTATCTACAATCTTCCAACTTATGCCATTTCTCTGTTGCAGCTCCAACTTTTTAATGGCTCTTCCAATTCTATGATTACAAATGCCATTGATCTTTCCATTTGTTTTGAAACTGGTGATATCACTCTGATGACATTTTATGTCACTCCATTGGATAGATCTAGTTCTCTTGTTTTAGAACACAACTGGCTTGCCCACTACAATTTGTTGATTGACTGGGTATCAAGTTATATCTTATTTCAATCATTTGAACCAAACATGCCAACACTTCTGAGCTCACCTCCATAGCTTCCAGTTTCTCTGACCCAAGCTAACCCCAAATCTGATTCACCATGTTCCCCTGATCCCAAACCTCTGTTGATTGAGCTACTTAGCTCATCTGCATTTGCATGTGCCTGTAGCCTTGATGGCTCAGTCCCATTCTGTCTGCAGCTGTCATATCCCAGACCTCTGACCCAAATTCTGACACCATTCCAACCTGGCTTACAATTGGTCTTCATGCCTAGTAAGCTATTTCAGCCCTCTGACTCCCCTCCAGGCAACTCCAGTTCTCTGTCATCATTCCAGTCTTCCCCAGCTATGCATGTATGCTTTCTGCCCCCTTAGCATTACATGCTTCCCTGGGCTTCTGCTCCCACTTTGCCCCATTCCACTTCCAGTCTAGCTCTGCTCCAGTTAAGTACTATCCTAGTTCCCCCTTTGTCATCTCTGGACCATCCCAATATAACTCCATTACTATTCCCAGTCAGTTATTATTACCATCATTGTTACTATTCCTGTTCCATTCCTATTTCTTGCTTTCCCCTGTTTTATCCTGTCACTCTTCAGTTTCAGTCTGACATGATTGAACATTGTCTTCCCTGACATCTCCATTCATTTCCTAGATATCTAGACATCTGCTTTGCTTCTGAATTTGCACCTGTCTCATTTTGTTACACTTCTAGATAGCTCTGCCTCACTAAGGTATAAGTACTGTAGTTTTGTATCTTGTACCTCAGTATGAATATTGACAAAAACAACAGAAACACCCTCTTGTCATTGTTCTCACTCTGCTTGAGCCCTTGGGCTCACTCTGACCCTCCAGGTTACTCCAGAGTATCTTCAAGGCCAAGCAATATCCTCAAAGGAGTTGCAAAGTCTCACCCCCATGACTAGGCTTGACTCTCCTTGTCCTGCCTGTCCCTCCTGTTGAGCATAGAGACAGCCTTCACTCACCTCTGACATTTATGTAAATCAGGACAATGGAGAAGTGCAAGGGCACACCACATAAGGTGAAGCCAAGTTCTGTCTGACCATTGAAACCCTTCCTAGATTTCCCCAGAGCTCTCTGGAGTCCCCTGAAGTTCTGACCTTCCTTTAGTGTCAAGGGTTTCATTTAAAAAAAAAAGGAACTGGTTAAAAGTATACTTATCTTGGTATAGGTTTTAACAGTCTTCTTTTTAGTGGGATGAAAGTTTTAACAGCAGCTCCAATCCCCAGAGAGTCATCTCTGTTCTGCTTCCATTGCCCCTCCTCCAGCTGACCTTTCTGGTGTTTCTCAGGAATACCACAACTTTGCTGATGTGTTTAGCAAAAACAAGGCATCTACTCTTGCCTCCCACTACAAGTTTGATCTAAAGATTGATCTGGAAGAAGGTACCTTCTTACCTATTAGCACCACCTATTCCCTGTCACCCTCTGAGCTTAAAGCACTCAGGACTTTTCTAGATGAACATCTTGCTACCAGCTTTATCCAACCCTTTGCATCCACTCATGCTGCCCATGTTCTCTTCATCCAGAAGAAGAATGGATCCCTTCAGTTGTGTGTAGATTTTTGAGGACTCAACAAGATCACAAGGAAAGACTGCTACCCCCTTCTGTGCATCTCTGATCTCCTTGATGCTCCAAGCCACACAATTATCTATATCAAACTTGGCCTTAGGCATGCTTATCATTTAGTTCACATTGCTAAGAGTAACAAGTGAAAAACCTCCTTCTGTATGCACTATGGCTCATACAAGTGACTTGTCATGCCATTTGGGCTTACCAATGCCCCTGCAGCTTTCCAGTGGTTCATTAATTCTATCTTCACCAATCTTGATGTTTCAGTGATTGTTTATTTAGATGATATCCTAATTTTCTCCACTGATCAGACATCTTATACCAAGCATGTCTGAGAAGTCCTCTGCCACCTTCAAAAACATGGCCTCTCTACCAAATCTGAGAAATGCAAATTCCATACCAATTCCAATGAGTATCTTGGGTACCAGCTCTTCTCTTCAGGGCTCACTATGTTCCCTGCAAAAATTCAATCCATCCTAAATTGGCCTGAGCCTTGCAAAGTTTGTGATATTCAGTCTTTCCTCAGTTTTACTAATTTCTACCACCACTTTATTTGGGGCTACTCTGATATTGTCATTCCCCTAACTTGCCTCACCTACAAGTCTGCTCATTGGGATTTCAATCCTTCTTGTCATGCTGCTTTCCAGTGCCTCAAGGCTGCTTTCACTTCTGCTCCTATTCTGATCCATTGGGTCTCCAATGCTCCTCTCATCATTGAGACTGATGCTTCAGACTATGTGATCACCAGGATCCTCTCACTCTGGTGCCCAGCCAATGAGGTCTGCCCTGTTGCTTTCTATTCACATATGCTCACTGCATCCAAACTCAACTATGACACCCATGATAAGGAGCTCCTCACTATTTTCACTGTATTTATGACCTGGCATCATTATCTCAAAGGTTCTGGTTCTCCAGTGGATGTTGTCACTGATCACAAGAACCTAGAATACTTTGCTATGTCTAAACTTCTGACTCACTGGCAAGCCTGGTGGTCAGAGTTTCTCTCTTAGTTTAATCTGATTATCCATTTTTGCCCTGGTCATTTAGATGCTAAACCTGATGCTTTAACTAGATGATGGAATGTTTATTCCAGCAAGGGGAATAGCAACTATGCTCTTGTCAATCCATATAACTTCTGGCCTGTGTTTACACAGAAGCAACTCACTACATCCCTCCAGACTTCCTCTCTAGCATCTCTGGTATTCCAGTCCACATCCCTCTTTGACATTGAAATTCTCCATCATGACATTCTCTTGGCACTTCCTTCTGATTCCACCACCTCTACCTACTTGTCTGGAACTCTCTTTTCTAACTCTTGTTGATCTAGAGACCCAGAAGGCTTCTTGTGTCTGGACAACCACATCTATGTCCCCAATGCCTCCAACATCCACCTCCAGGTTCTCCACTACAAGTATGACCACCTTTTAGCTGGACACTTTGGTCAGAATTGGACACTGGAGCTCATTTGCTGAGAATATACCTGGTCTTGCATTTGAGCATTCATTAAAGAGTATGTTTCTTCAGATACAGCTTGTGCCCATGCCAAGGTACCCCATTACAAACCCTATGGTTTCTTCAAGCAGCTCCCCATTCCAGAAAAGCTGTGGAATTCCATCTCTATGGATTTCATTGAACAACTTCTGGCTTCCTCTGGTCACTCTGCCATCCTCATTGTTGTAGATTGTCTATTGAAGCAGTGCATTTTCATCCCTACAAACAACAAAGTGACCTCCCCAGAGCTTGCTAAACTCTTCTTACTCCATGTTTTCTCCAAACACAGAGTTCCCTCCCATATCACCTCTAATTGAGGCTCTGAGTTTGTTTCCCATTTCTTCCATTCCCTGGGTCAAGCCCTCAATATCCACCTCCACTTTACCTTCAGATATCATCTGGAGGGTAATGATCAAACTGAGCAAATGAACCAAACTGAGACACAGATCTTGTGTATTGAACTGCTGACAACTTCTGAGGCCTGAGGGTACTCAAATACTACTGATGACTGCTGGATGAAGGCTTTGAACTAGAGCCAACAGAACTAGGCAAAGAATATAGAGAAAGAGGCAAGAGGCTTGGACTTGTAAAAGCAGAGAGCTCAAATGCACAAGACTGGAGTTAACCAGGCTTGCACCTCTCCTTTATATATGTTACTAGACTGCACACAGACCATGTACAATGGACTGGCCCTAAACTAGAGTACAGTAAGCCAACCAATGGCAAAACAAGAGCAGGAACCTAGAAATACATGAGGTGAAACATAAGGTCAATAATGTAACAGTCTAGACCAGCCTAGGCTTGTGATATAGTGAAGAAGTGAAGAATTGAAAGGGTCATGTGATGTGACAATGTGAAGAGTTGCAAGGGTAAAGTAAAAATGAAGAAAATGAAATAAAAATTATAACACAAATCCTGGAGCAGTATCTACATGTTTATTGCAACTATCAGCAGAACAACTGGTCTGGACTCCTGCCCCTTGCAGAGTTTGCTTATAACAATGCCCCTAATGCTACCACAGGTGTTTCCCCTTTCTTTGCTAACAAGGGCTACCATCTAAACATCTCCATATACCTGGAATGCAATCTCACCTCTAACCAAGCTCAAGAATATACCATTGACCTTGACTCTCTCCATGCCTTCCTTTGTAAAGAAATAGCTGCTGCCCAAGTCAGATACCAAGAATCTGCAGATGCCTAATGATCTCTGGCACTGGACTTTAAAGTAGATGACCAGATATTTATTAAGGCTAAGAACTTCAGTACTATATGGCCATCCAAGAAACTCACTGAAAAGAACTTGGGTCCTTATCCCATTATCACTTAGGCAGGCTTGCTGTCCTTTACACTCTGTCTCCTGGAGAACATGAAGTCTGTTTACCTGATCTTTCATGTTTCTCAACTTGAACCCTCTATGCCCAATGTGATCTCTGATTGTATGCAACTACCCCCACCACCAGTTGAGATCAATAGTGAACCAGAGTTTGAAATCTCTGAAATCCTAGACTCAGAGATAGATCATAGGCAAAGGAACTGCAAATTACTATATTTGGTTAAGTGGTTAGATTATAAGGATACTGATAAGGAGTCCTCATGGCTTCTTGCCACTGAATTAGATCACACTTTGGAGATCATTGAGGTGTTTTATCTCTGTTATCCAGACAAACCTGGGCCATCTTATGATTAACCAACTAAGTAGTGAATCTAGTAACCTAGTCATAAGATTCTCTATCTATTCAATGCTTACCTTTTCAACCTCCTTGTCTACCACAGAAATTCTGCCAACCTCCATGCAAAGTTCTGACAGCTCTGCTGCCACCTCATCAACCTCCCTATCCTCACTCTCTAAACTCCTGGCTTCTCCAGTTTCCTCCACCCATGTCTTTCCCAATATATCAACTAGCTGCCCCAGCAGCCAGTTCTTGCATTTTGCCTTCCACCATACCTTTCCACCCACCTCCCTTATTGATACCTCCATTAGGCAACAGCCCTTAGCCATCTGCTGAAGACCCTTCTCTGTCTTCTCTGAGTCTGCCCTGCTATTGAGTACCCCTTCCTCTCCCATCTTCTGTCTCTGCTTTCTCTCCAGCTTCTTCTAGCTGGGGTGATCACACCTTATCTTTGCCTCTATATAGGCAAGGCATGATATTGACTTGCCTGGGCCCATCTTGCACTCCAGTTCCCAGTTGTTACACCTTCAACACCCCAGTTCCTCTTCTGCTCTCCTCTTGTTATTGCCACTACTCAACTTCACCTGGGCTTGGTGAAGTTCCTCCACCTAAGCCAAGTTTGAGTGCTAGGCCCTGATCACATTTCCAGTACTTACCCATTTCCAGACTGCCTCCACTGCTTTCTATGCCTCCTCCACTTTCTTCTGAGCCTTCTCCTCCCTCCTTACTTTCCTCTGCCACTTCTGCTCAGCATACTTTGTGTCACCAAGCTTCTCTTCATCTTCAATGTGCTTCTCAAGGCACTCATCAGACCAGGTGTGAATGTTGTCAAATAAAGACATAATAAGAGGAACTAGTGTGGAAGTCTCTGGGGTGGTATTTGCTTTTATGGGTTTCTGGCCAGCTAAACCCTGATGCCCACTCCACTCACTTATTCATCAAAAGCATGTGCTTTACAGCCTTCAGGGATTCAGGCCTTAAGAGGGAAATACTGTCACATTCCATGCCAATGGGTCAACTTCACTATGTCTCTGGTGCAACTCCAGTTGCTTGCATGCTTTAAGCTGCATATTTCCTAGTTCCCTTTACCTCCATCTTTTCCTACCTAATAATTGGTTACAACTTTACCTATGCTAACTCCATACCATTCCAATACAACTCTGTAGTTCCTCTAATCTCACTTCCTGTTCCTGTTTCTTTCTGCCTTGCTTTTCCCTGGCATCATTTAGTTTCAGTTTGACATTATTTGACATTGTCTCCTCTAACATCTCCATTTGTATCCAGAATGCATTGGCACCTGCTTTGCTTAGAAGACAACTCCTTTCATATCTCCATTCTCTTCTTAGATAATCTGCCTCTCTAAGGTATAAGTACTGGAGCTCTGTACCTTGTACTTTAGTTTGAATATCAACCATAACATGACATTATTATCCTCTTAGACTCCTCCTGCTTCATGACTTGACATCATACCTCTTGTTGGGAAAAGCCCTATGGCCTATTCCAGACCTCCAGTAGTTTCTGACCCCTTTATAAATTGAGGCATCCAGTACTAGCATAAGGGCACACCACATAAGATGAAGCCAATCCCTGTCCACTCCAGAGTTATCCAGAGTACACCTGGAGTACATTGCAATATTATAACAGGTATAAGTACTGTAGTCCTGTATCTTGTACCTCAGTACAAATATCAACATAAACACCCTTTTGTCATTGTCCTTATTCTGACCCTCTGGGTTACTCTGGAGAACCTCTGGGGTCAAGCAATATCCTTGAAGGAGTTATAAGGTCCCACCTCCATAACTAGGCTTGACACTACTCATCCTGCCTGTTCCTCTTATTGAGCACCAAGACAGTCCTCTTTTCCACCTCCAACATCTATGTAAATCAGAACACTGGAAAGTGCAAGGGTGCACCACATAAGATGAAGCTGAGTCCTGTTCAATCAATCAACCCTTCCTGAGTCCCTTCAGAAGTCTCTGGACATCCCCAGAGTTTCTGGAGTATGACCTTTCCTTAGGTTCATGCACCACTAAGGTGCTGGAACCTGATCTTTGCCCTCTAGCAACCAGGGTTTCATTCAGGAAGGAGATTGGTATAAGTTTTAACAGGTCCCTGCTTTTTTTTTGCTATTGGTTAGCTTACTGTACACTAGTTTAGAGCCAGCCCATCTGACATGATCTGTATGTACTTCTGTAGCATATATAAACAGGGCATGTAATCTGGAACTCCCCAGTTTTGCATACTTGAGTCTCAGTTGCTTTTCCAAGTTCAAGTCTCTCTATTTTCTTTGTCTAGTTCTGGTGTCTCTATGTTCAAAGATACTACTTTGGTTCTTAGTCTTGAGGCCAGCACATACAGAGGTGCCACTTAGGAAGATTAACACTTAGCAGTGTTTCAGAGGTCTGATAAACCTTTATCAGAAGAACACAGATCTGGAACTGAAGGCTCAGAAGAAGGGGTTAAAAAGGCAGGGCAGGTATAATCTGGGGGTCCTGCAGTCAAAAAAGGTGGGGGATCAAAGCCTGTAGGAGATCACTTGATGGCAGATGCAATTCATGAGGTCAGGGGCTGTCTTTGCACAGGGCTGATGGAGCAGAATAAGCTTTTTTGTAATCTGGTCCAGATCAAGCTAGCAAAAGGCTGTTAGGCAGGCTATATTGTGACAGGAGAACCAAGGGTTGTCATGGCTAATCTTGAGGCTAATGCAGAGCTGGAGCACTATAAAGTGAAGGTCAGAAAGGATTCAGAGAAGTGGTTGCTATGCTGAGAATACTTATTGGTTTCATTTCCTTTATGACAAGTATGGTTATATTCTGATTGAAATTGTACTGCTTTTGCATGTGCCATAGCAAGGAGGATGAGTAGAGCCCAGAATGGTAAGTAGTGTAATGGTTAACATAGGCAAAGCCTCATTACTACTTAAGAGTGGGATGGAGGTGATCAGAGACAGTTAGAGATGGGTATAATCAACAAAGGGGAAGGACCAGTCACTACAGAAACAGAAGGGGATTGTTAAAGAGGGCAATTGATACAGGGTGAGTCTGGTCATTGCATGAAAGGAGTAGACAGGGGCAATCAATGCAGAGTGAGTCTGGTTACTGCACAAATAAGGGAGACAGTTGACCAGGTGGGCTGGTCACTGCAGCAGAAAAGATTGGAGATGAAGTAAAGAGAGATCAGAGAGGTAAGCAATGAGGCTGAAAGAAGGGAGTATGAGCACTGGGTGACCAGTGGGTTACAGGGTGGCACAGGCTGCTAGGTGTGAGCAGCTGTGAGACATGATCTCTAGATGCTATCTCCTTTTTAAGGTTGACATTCCATTATTGACTAGAGATAGGGAGTAACAAAAGATCCAAAGGTGATGCAAAGCAGAAGGGACCTGGAAATATCTGGAAAGATGGAGGAGAGGCTGAGGGCCAATTGAAGGAATGGAAAGAGAAAGATAGTTTCCCAGGAAATATAGGAAGAGCAGAAATGTCCCAGAGAAAACAGAATACCTCAGGAAATAAAAGGACAGGTTTTAAGATGACAGATCAGAAAAGATAAGGGAAGACCTGTGAGTGGGAACAGAGTTATCAGGAAACAAGGCTGGAATATCAAGAAATTCCCAGGGCAGAAGTCTGAGAAAATAAAGGGATTTGAAGAAAGTTCTGAGAAACAAAAAGGGTTTCCAGAGGATGCAGGAAGAGCTGAAATGTCCCAGGGAAAACAGAGTATCCAGAGGAAGGAAAGAACAGGTTCCCAGATGACATATTAGGGAAAGGAAAAAGTAAAGCCCATAAGCAGGAACAGAGTCATCAGGAACAAGGCTGGAAGAACAAGGTATTTCCAGGATATAAATCAGAGGGAACAGTGGATACAGAGAAAATTCTGAGAAACAAGATTTCCCAGAACAGGGGCAGAGGACATGAAGGGCACTCAAAAGGCTCAGAGGAGCAGGATACATCATCAAGATAATGCCACTGAAAGCAGGGGAAAGTCCTAAGAAAAAAGGGTCAGAATAATCCCAGACAGGGAATCTGAAGTGGGAACAGAAACAAAAGGAAAAATCCAAGCAGATACCAACAGGGGAAAATAACAAGGAAGGGAAACAAATCTCAATATCAAGCTGCAAGGAAGAGAGCAAAGAAAAGTTGCAATACAACCATGAAAAATAATAATCTTTCCAGAGCAACAGAATAGAGATAAAGATACCTGGAGCAAGCAAGATAGCATGGGCATGTAAGGTCAGGTGCAAGTGAATGCAGCAGAGTGCAGAGAAAGAGAGTAAGTATTTCTGGAACCTTGGTGAGTCAGTGGGATAAGTATATCCAAGAAATGCAAGGATTAGGAACAAAAATGTGAGTGTGAGTGAATATGAAACAGAATGAAGGGGTCAAATACTGCAAGCTAGGGGAGAGTTGGAGTCAGATGGAGATGTCTTTCTGGGAGGCATATTAGCAGACAAAACTGGCCTGCCACAAAAGGCAGAGCAACACAAACAGACTATCATGCTCTAGGCAATAGAGTTGTAACTACCAGGGAAAGATAAAAAGAGCTGTGGTTCAGGGTCAAAGTTAGCTGAAACCAGAGTGGTATGGAGCTATGGAGGGTGCATGGGGTGCTGGCATGTGTTATTCAGTGAACAGATGAGGTACTACTCAATACCCAGGGTTAATGGATCAAAGTGAGTAAGTTAGTGGTGTCCTAGAATCAGTGAATACAAACCATCCAGCAGAGGATGATGCTAGACATTGAACAGAGTGAATCCAACAGTCTTTGTAGGGTATGTGAGGATCTGATAGCTTGAGCATAAGAGGTGAAAACAACAGAAAAAAGAAGAGTTCAGAGAAAAATGGAAAAAGGCAGAGTAATGTCAGAGTATTGGGGCTTCCAAATCCTAAGCAGAGCTAGGAACCCAATGGGGAATTGTAATGATCAGAAGTGCATGAAGGTGTGGTGTTGGAGATTGAAGAGACAAGGGGCTTAGGATTGGATAACTTGTTATGCTCAAAAAAACAAAGTTTTGAAGAATTAGGACCAACTGCCAAAATGGGCCACCTAGGAGTAGAGAACAGGTGCAAGTAAGTGGTGACAACCTAATAATAATCATTAAGTGGCTTGTTAAAAAAGAGGCCAGTGTTACAGTGTTGATCTTGGAACAACCCATCCTAACCCTAAATGGTCTGGTACATCAATTTTGTTGTTGGATTTGGATTGAATAGAATAAGGAAAAATATATGGACTCAGGATAGCAAGGCCTGAGGAGCCATCACCACTAGTTAGGAGGGAAAAGACTATATTGGAGGAGGTACTGTTTCAGTATAAGGATAACAAGGTAATTAAGGCTGGGGAGCCTTAACCAAGGAACTATCTACTATTTATACTATAGCCTAAGGCACACAGACCACCTAGTCTCTCCAGCACATTACCATAAATAAAAGTAGGGCATAGGGTGAGGGTAAGGGGTATGACCAATGGGCCATGTGGTAAAAAGGTGTAGAATGGAGAGGCTATGTAGAATGGAAGGTAAGGGTTTAGGGTAAGCAGAGATCAAATCATGCCCTCAGCCATGAGACCAAGGAGATCCCATATAGAGATCTGCCACAATCAGATCTGACCCTCATCTAGATCAAGATCCAGATTCATTGGAGATTAGATTGGGAGATGCACCTATTATCTGAGATGCTAGATCCAACCCTATGAGCTATGCCCAAATCCAAGGGAATACTCTGAATAACAACTTAACCATATCCTAGGATTTATCCTTGCTTGGCAATAAAGTCTCACGGTCATGTGCTTGTCATGTGACTCTTCTGCTAGCAAATGTTATGTTCATAACAGTCAGAGGAATGGCTAGGGGAATGCTTAGACTGCAATGGCAAGATCTAGGCTGAAGAAGGTGGTCATGGATGATCTGGAGTGGCATAGAGTGGTTTTCCATCAAGGATTACCAGATGACAATGAAGTGTCAAAGTACTGGAGTCAGCTATCAGAAGGGAACAGAAAAACAGGGAAAAGTGGCACTCATGAATGGAGAACTATATTCTTGAAACTTGTTAAAACTTTCCATTCTACTAAAAGAGACTGTTAAAACCTATACCAAGATAAGTATATTTTTAACCAGTTTCTCTTTTTTAAATGAAACCCTTGATGCTGGAGGTAGATCAGAACTCTGGATGCTCCAGAGAGTTCCAGGGAAATCTAGAAAGGGTTTCAATGGTCGAATGGAACTTGGCTTCACCTTATGGGGTATGCCCTTGCACTTCTCCATTGTTCCAATTTACATAGATGTCAGGGTAGGTGATAAGGCTGTCTCTATGCTCAATAGCAGGGATAGGCAGGACAAGAAGAGTCAAGCCTAGTCATGGATGTTATGAACATAACATTCGCTAGCAGAAGAGTCACATGACAAGCACATGACCATGAGACTTTATTGCCAAACAAGGATAAACCCTAGGATATGGTTGAGTTGTTTATTTAGAGTTCCCCTTGGGTTTGAGACATAGCTTATAGGGTTGGATCTAGCATCTCAGATAAAGGTATCTCCTGATCAGATCTAAATGACATCTGATCTAGATTGATGAATCTGATCTGTGGCAGAGATCCAGATGGGATCTCCTTGGCCTCATGGTTGAGGGCATGGTCTAATCTCCGCTCATCCTAGATCCTTGGCTTTCATTCCACACAGCCTCTCCATTTTACACATCTTATTCGCATGGCCCATTGGTCATACTCTCAGTAAGCACACCCTATGCCCTACTTCTATATTTAGTATTTCCCTTGATGCTGGAGGTGGTCTGTGCACATCTGAACTTAGTATAAATAGCAGGTAGTTTCTTGGTTTCGGCTCCTCAGCCTTAATCACCTTTTGTTATCCTGGACACTTTGTTATCTTGTACATTATCTAGTGCCTTGACAATACAGGCATTTTCTCCTAACTAAGTGCTATGGCTCCTCAGGCCTTGCTACCCTGAGTTCATCACATCACTCTTCACTCTATTCCAACTAAATCCAACAATGAAACTGATGCACCCTTTCAAGGCAGACTGTTTAGGGTTAGGACAGGTCGTTTAGAGATCAACACTGTAACAATGGGGGTGAGGTTTTATGACTCCTTCAAGGATATCACATAGCCTTGGAGATACTCTGGAGTAACCCAGAGGGTCAGAGCGAGCCCAAGGCTTGAGCAGAGTAAGGATGATGACAAGAGGGTTTTCTGGTGTTTTTGTCAATATTTGTACTGAGGTACAAAATACAGAACTACAGTACTTATACCTCAGAGAGGCAGAACTATCTAAAAGTGTAATGAAATGAGACAGGTGCAAACTCAGAAGTGAAGCAGATATCTAGATATCTAGGAAACAAATGGAGATGTCAGGAAGACAATGTCCAATCATGTCAGACTGAAACTAAAGGGTGACAGGATAAAACAGGGGAGAGCAAGGAACAGGAACAGAACAGGAATAGTAACAATGATGGTAATGGTAGCTGACTGGAAACAGTAATGGAGTTGTATTGGGACAGTCCAGAGATAATGAAGGGGAACTAGGGTAGTACTTAACTGGAGCAGAGATAGACTGGAAGTGGAATGGGGCAGAGTGGGAGTGGAAGCCTGGGGGAGCATATAATGCTGAGGAGTGGGAAGTGTACATGTGTAACTGGGAGAGACTGGGATGGTGATGGAGGGCTGGAGTTGCCTGGAGGGAAGTCAGAGGGCTGGAGCAGCTTACTAGATGTGAAGACCAATTGTAAGCCGGATCAGAATAGGGTCAGAATTTGGGTCAGAGGTCCGGGATATGACAAAACTACATTCAAGGATCTATGAGGACTGGTAATGCTACTTGATATAAGAGAGTTGGAACTGCTTTGGAGGATCCAGAGTAGTGAATGGGGAAAATGCCAGAGTCAGGTGTATCCAAAGAGCATAAAGTCATAATGGGGTCATAGATAATCATAACCTGATGGTTAGCATGAGGAATTGATCTAGATTTCAGGAACATCCAGATATTTCAGAGATTCTGAGGGATTACCCTCATGTGCACAATCTAGGGGTAAGTCAGAGTTGAGAGTTGAGAGATAGCCTAAGTCAATCCTTATGTGGTAATGGCATGAGAAGTGCAAGTGTTAGTACAAATATACTGTTAAAACTTGTACCCTTTTTGCTATACTGATATAATCCAGGCTTAAACTCCAGAGATTTGCAGAAGGTCTGGAAATTTCCAGAGAAGAATGAGAAGAGTTACATTGGGTAAAATGGGACTCAGCTTCACCTTATGTGGTGTGCTCTTGCACTCTATGGTGTCCCAATTTACAGAGGGATCAGTTATGAAGGAGAGGGTGGTCTCAACACTTAATATGGGGAACAGGCAAGATAAGAAGTGTCAAGCCTAGTTATAATGGGAGTAGGGCCTTACAATTCTATCAAGGATATCATTCAGCCCCAGAGGTACTTCAAAGTAACCCAGAGGATCAGAGGATAAGGGCAAGACAGGGTATCTTCATTAATATTCATATTAAGATATAAGATATAGAACTACAGTATTTATATCTCAAAGGGCAGAACTATCTAAGAGTGTGGCAAAATAAGACAGGTGCAATCTCAGAAGTAAAATGGATGTCTAAGTATCTAAGAGATGAATAGAGATGTCAGAAAAAACAATGTCCAATTATGTTAGACTAAAACCAAAGATAACAGAAAAAAGCAAAAGGGAAACAGGAACAGGAACAGGAACAATAACAATAACAGTAACTATGAGCAGGATAAGATATGGAGTGATAGCAGAGTATCTCAGAGAAAATGAAGTGAAGACTAAGGTAGTACATACTAAGAACAGAGACAGAACTAAGATCAGGATTAGAGCAGAACAGGAACAGAGTGCTAGAGAAGCTTGTAACTGCTGGCAAGGCAGAAAGTGTACAAGCACAGCTGGAGTGGTATGATGATAAAGGGCTGGAGTTGCATGGAGGGAAGTCAGAGGGCTAGATTGGCTTACTGGGTATGAGGACCAGATATAAGCTAGGTTGGAATTGGATCAGAGATATGAGATATAATAGTTAGCTAGCTTTTTTTGCAATATATAAGGGAGTAAGATGCTAGGACTGGATTCCCAGTCTTATTTACTTGAGTCCTAGATGTTACAAACTCACTTTACTTACACTGCTTTTAGCCCCTATTTCCTTCTTTTTATTTGGATCATCTTTAGTTTGGCCAGCATCTTTTATCTTATGCCTAATTTCTTACTATTACAATAGTTACCTTATGTAGGCCTCATGGCCTGGTCCATGTACAGGTACTTAGTAATATATAAGGGCAAAGGCTTAGATTGGATTCTCTAGTCAAAAGCACTTGTTTACTTGCTGCTATCTTCCTTCTTCTCAGTCTGGTCTGCTTATATGGGCATTCCTCAAGGCTTTGCCTCTGGGATTAGGGTTAGATCCCTTAACACTAGGTTAGACTTTTACAAGTAATTCCTTGGAGTCATTTTTTAAGATCTAGGCAAGATTTATTTTTTCATGTTCTTGTAAAGGCTCATTCTTTCTTTTCTTATCTAGTTATGGGCTACTAGCCACAAAAGCTCTATAGAAAAATAGTCTAGGAACCCCAGTACAGGGTTAGGGTTAGGGTTAGATTACATCCTTTTTTTTTAGATTTAGATTCAGAGTACAACAGTTGATTGTGCTTTATCTCTAGATTTTAAATTAGAGCACTTGTGAATATTAGCCTTTCTTGATTCTCTATTGAAGTGTTTTTTTTATTTAGCATATATCTAGTTTTTAGACATTTTCCTTTGTCTAGCCCCACTTGGAATTTGATTTCTTTCTATTCTGCTCTTGTTATGTTTTCTATCTTGCTGCTCTCATTGTTAAGTCAATATTATAATGAAATGCAACTAGAGAGGCATTAACCTTCCTAACCCTAACCCTTGGGGAGTGCCTTCCTAATCTTGCTATCTGGCTTTTGTGCTAGTGGCCAGGAACTAGGCATGGTGAGATGAAAGTAAGAGCCAAGGCACTTATAAGCGAGTGAGGCTAGGCTGAGAGTCAAAGGAGCAATAGACTTAAGCCTATGCCAGTAAGACTGAACCAAGACCAAGACTCAAGTGAGCAAGACTGGGGAATTCCAGCTTGCTTACCCTTGCCTTTATATATTAGAGGATCCTGAGCATGAACCATGCTGACTAAGTACATGAACTACCTAATCAGGGAATGCCCTAGACCCTAGGTTAATAGATAAGGAAACATGAGGGAAAAGCATGGGGCAGATATTAATAAGTATGGCAGGATACCACACAGATGTGGGAGAATGGAAGAGAAGTATCTAGGAAATGAATGCAGGGTCAGAGGTACTTGCACCATGAGGATGGAGATCTCTGCCACAGATGAGATCCAATCTATAGATCTGTCACAGATGCATCTATGGTCCAGATCCAGATCCAGATCTAGATTAGGTGAGATCCATGGAGATTAGATGAAGGGCAGTTCCAGGAAAGATCCTGGGAAGATCCATGTCAGGTGACTTATGGTCACATGACCACTGCTAGGGAAAGGAATAATAAATACTCTTAAAGGAAACAGACCACAGACTAGAGTTAAGCTTAAAATGGGGTGTCTTGTGCATGATCACATGATGTCATGTGACTAACTCTAGTGCTGGAGTGTCACTTTGTAACACATAACAAAAACCTCTTACTATAAATGGGAACTGGACATAGAGTATGACTAAGAAATGACTAACTACCTATAGGAAGCCATAAGGTAATTGGATATAGAATGGAATGGAAGTGCAGGATCAAGGCATAACTATACCATAAGAATGGGAATCTCTGCCACAAATAAAATGCAATCTATAGATCTTTCACAGATAAAATCTTTGAAATCCATGAAAATAAGATTAAGGGCATTCTCAGGGAAGATCCTGGGAAAATCCATGTCAGGTGACTGATTATGTGATCACTACAAGGTAAACTTTAAAGAATAGATTAGATTACAGACTAGAGTTCCACTTAAGGGGTTCCTTGTGCATGATCACATGAGTTCACATGACCAGAACTGGTGCTGGGATGTTACTTCATAACATTTATGGCCACAGGCACTCAACTGGGTAGAGGTACAGTGACTCAAAAAATTGACCCAATATTTAGCACATTTTCAATGTTTATAGAATACCTCCACAACAAGAACAAATAAAGCTAAAGTGTAAGTTAATGACTAATAGTAGTTGATTAGGGCTACATGAAAATATTAAACTTATACAATTCCGATCTAAATTGATTGAGATATGAATAATTTAAAACAGGAACTTATTGGGTCAATTATTTTGCTATGCAACAGAAATCCATAAACAGCCTAATGGCAATGCACACAGCCTATTAGGCAGTGTTTAATAGCCACAGGTCAGTGCATCCAGTACTATATAACCACATCCAATACCCCCACAACTCTATAATTCACTATATATCCCATTTTCTCTGCTTACAAGGAAAATATCCTTTCTTTGGCTTCTTATGGCTATTCCACTTACTCTATCACCCAGAAAACTGGTCTTGGCAAATCTTCTGTTATCAGAACTCTTCATAATATCCTTTTCAATCACCAAATACTCTTATCTGATTGTCTCTTCAAACTTTTCTCTATGAATCAACATTCTATTTGCTTACAAATTAGAACTGGCAGGGCTGCCAATGCTGTCCAGGCTACTAACAATATCAACACCATCATTTCCCATCCAGTCACCTTTTAAACTGTCAGGAATATTCTCAAGAAACATTTATTCAAGGCTGTGGTAAAAAAGAAAAAGCCCTTGCTTAGTGCAAAACATAGGCAGAGAAGATTGGCCTTTTTCTGAAGTACAGAGAGTGGACTGTGAAGGATTAAAAGAGGGTAGTTTGGTCAGATAAGACTAAAATCAACAGATTTGGGTCAGATAGAAGGCAGTGGATCTGGAAAGAGGCAGGAAAGGGGTTGATTTAGAAAGAGGTGCAAGAAACAGTCAAGCATGGAGATAAAAACATCATGGTATGGGGATATATGAAATGAAATGGAGTAGGGCATTTTGCAGAGGTTGAGGAAAGAATGGATGTTAATTAGTATATGTCCATTTTGAAGGACCATATGCTGCCTAGCCTGGAAAAAGTGAAATTTCTAAAGAGGTGATTTTTTAGCAGGATAATAATCCAAAAGATACTTCAAAAAAGGCTCAGAAATGAATAAAAGACAATAACATCTCTCTTTTGAACTGGCCTGCACAGTCTCCAGATATTAGTTCTATTAAACATCAATGAATTCATTTCAAAAAGAAGCTGGCCAAGTATAAAAGAATATTAAAAGGGATTGAAGAGAGTGAAGGAAGTATGGAATAATATTTCATTAGAGGTATGTCAGAGTGTGATTGAGAGTATGCCCAGAAGGTTGAAAGCAGTGATTAAGGCCAAGGAAGGCCATATAAAGTACTAAAATACACAATTTATGCATTTCTGTTGCATAGCAAAATAATTGACTGTTAAAAACAGCATAAACTATGAAAGGCTTATATCCTTCTTGTTATACCAGCATAACCTGGGCTTAACTCCAGAGGTTTCCAAAAGGTTCAGAGGTCTCTGGCAAAGGGTTAAGATGGATTGTGCTGATAGGAAAGGACTCAGCTTTACCTTATGTAATGTGCCCTTGTACTTTATAGTGTCCTAATTTACAGAGGAATTGGTTATGAAGGGGAGGATATTCTTCACACTTGACATGGGGAAACTAGGCAAGATAAGAAGAGTCAAGCCTAGTTAGGAGAGTGGGGCCTTATGATTCCTTCAAGGATATTACACAGATCTGGAGGTCCTCCAGAGTATAGAGTACTCCAGAGAGTCAAGGAGTAAGCTGGGTAGCTCAACTAGAGTGAGGATGATGACAAGAGGAGGGTGTTCATGTCAATGTTTATACTAAGGTACAAGATGCAGGACTACAGTACTTATACCTCAAAGAGGCAGAACTATCTAAGAGTGTAGTAAAGTAAGACAGGTGCAAACTCAAAAGCAAAGCAGATGTCTAAATATCTAAGAAACAAATGGAGATGTCAGGGGAGACAACATCCAATCATGTCAGGCTGAAACTGAATGTTGACAGGAAGAAGCAAGGGAAAACAAGGAACAGAAATAGGAATAGTAACAGTAACAGTAACTAAGAGCAGAACTAGGTACAGAGTTATAGTGGAGTGGTCTGGAGACAGTGAAGTGAAACTAAGGTAGTACTTAACTGGGAACAGAGATGGAAACTAGAAACAGAATAGGGCAGAGCAGGAGCAGAGGGCCAGGGAAGCATATATCAATAAAAAGGCAGAAAGTGTACATGCATAGCTGGGGTGGAATGGAATGGTAATAGGGGGCTGGAGTTGCCTGGAGGGGAGTCAGAGGGTTAGAGTGGCTTACTGGGTGCAAGGACCAGTCATAAGCTGGGTCAGAATTGGGTCAGAGATATGGAATATGATATTAACCCAATAAGTCCCTGTTTTAAATTATCCATATCTCAATCAATTTGGATCGGAATTATATAATTCAGGTATTTTCATGTAGCCCTGATCGATTAATATTAGTCATCAACTTACAGTTTAGCTTTATTTGTTCTTGTTGTGGAGTTATTCTATAAACATTGAGAAAGTGCTAAATATTGGATCAATTTTTTGTGTCACTATACTTCTATGGAAGTAGATGTGCAAAGAATAGTGGCAGGGCAAGAGTGTTGGAAGTGCCACAAGAAAAAGCATATAGCCAGGAATTATAGATCATTTCCTTCTTTTACCCCCCTTATACTAAATACAGGCCAGTGCTCTGGCAGATAATAGAGCCACTTGATATCAAGTCATTTATTTTGGTGATTTTGAGTAGGTGCCAGGAGAGTCCAATATATTTGAGGCTTCCATGATAGACATGAGGATGCTAATAGTGCAAGCTACACAAAAAAGAAAAGTAGCCTTAAAAGTACAGGAACTCTTTGAAAATAATATATATGAAGATGCTATTAGAGCTTACTGACAAGATGTTTTCACAGATAAAGTGAAACATATAAAATAGGTATGACTTTGATTGATTGAGGTGATCAGAGTCAAAGAAAACTTTTATCTTCTGCTGTTTTATTTAATTCATGTAATTTTACTAAAAATAAAAGTTATTCAGTTATCCAAGAGGGATCTTGAAAGAGCTCAGCTGGGTAAAGTACAACTAATGCACTCTTTTCCTAAAAGGACTGAAAAGGAAAGAGGGCTGAACTAACCCTAACTGTTATAACTCAGGATTCTCTGGGGCTAACTCTGAACTAAAGACACCAAAAGGGAAAACCTAAATCTAAGAGGCTAGACAGAAAACAACCAAAAAGGATATCCTTGGAGGAGAACTCTTGGATAGACTTGGAGATCTTGATTAAGACTAACTGTTGACTTCTGGTAAAGAGAATAGAGAATTCTAGAAAGAGCTAAACTCTACCAGTAATTAAGACTAGAAAGTCTTGACTACCTAGAGCCACCCTTTATATATTACCCAGCTATATGCATAGACCATGTAATCTATGTACACTAGTATAGGAACTTGTATATAAGAGGAAACTGGGCATAAAGTATACTGACTAAAAAGTATGGCAGGAAATTGTTGCAGTGGTGTTTTGGCACACTATGCAGATAAGTGATAAACCCTAATCTGGTCCTTGGGGTTGTGCTGGTGTCAATGTTGGTATCAATATAGAAGAATAATGGGTAAAGATGATAGAGGCCTGTCACTAGAGGTAAACCAGGACTTAAGAAAGGGAAGAATCTCTGGATAGCTAGGCCAGAGGAGCTAGGTCCAAACACAAGCTAGTATTGGTGCCTATAGGGCTACACAAGTAAGACAAGTGCTCAAAGCTGGGGAGCTAAGAGCTACATGGGTGGTCTACTTATAGTATCTAGAATGGTACACAGACCACCAAGTCTAGCTGGGATAAATACTGATATGGTAACTGGGCATAGGGTGAGGTAAAGGGTATGACTAAAAGCCATGTGTATCAAGGGTCTAGAATGAAAGAGAAGTACAAGAATGGAAAGGAAAACTGCAGGGTCAACAGATATGAATACAGTACCTTAGCCTTGAGGCTAAGGAGATCCCATCTGGATCTCTGCCACAGATCAGATCCATCAATCTAGATTCAGATTTAAGATCTGAGATCCAATGTTATCTAGATCCAATCAGGAGATACCATCATCTGAGATCTGCTGCTAATCCTGTGCTAACCCTTTAGTCAAGGTATACTCTGAATAGAACTAACCATAGCCTAGAGTTTGGCTCAATATGGCATAGGAGTCTCATGGTCACATGCTTGTCATGTGACTCTTGTGCATCTGAAATGTTTGTTCATAACAGAAATCATGCAGATATGGGAGAATGAATGAGAAGAGCAATATAGCAGAATGAAAGGTTAGGATTAATAGATATAAAAAGAGAACCAAGGTTAGAAGACCAAGAAGATGCATCTAGAGATCTGCCATAATCAGATGAGATTGGAAGATTAGATCCAGAGATTTAACCCTGTACCCTAGATCTGTTATATCCTGTAATTCTGACCCAATTCTGACCCAGCTTGTGACTGATTCTTATATTCAGTAAGCCACTCTAGCCCTCTGGCTCCTCCTTATGCAACTCCAGTCCTCTGTCATTACTCCATTCCACTCCAGCTATGCTTATACACTTTTCACCTTGCCATCAGTACAAGCTTCTCTGGCTCTTTATTCCCATTCTGCTTTAATTCTGACCTTAGTTCTGTCTCTGTTCTTAGTATATATTACCTTAGTTTTCACTTTATCTTCTTCAGAACACTTTGCCATAACTCTGTACCTTATTTCACTTCCAGTTACTATTACTGTTACTATTTCTGTTTCTGTTTCTTGTTTTCTCTTGCCTCTTCCTGCCATTATTTAGTTTTAGTCTGACATTATTGGATGTTGTCTCCTCTAACATTTCCATTCATATCCAGATTGCATCAGCATCTGTCTTTGCTTCTAGGACAACTCCTTTTGCATCTTCTTTTCTCCTTTAGATAATCTGTTCCTTCAAGATATAAGTACAGTAGTTCTGTATTCTGTATCTTAGTATAAATATTGACAAAGAATATTCTCATTTTGTCTTTGTCCTTACTCTGACCAAGCTACCCAGCTTACTCTCTGACTCTCTGGGTTATTCCAGAGTATCTCCAGATCTGCCTAAGAATCTACTCTTATTATAACTAGGCTTGACACTCCTTATTCTGCCTGTCTTTCATATTGAGCACCAAGACTACTCTTTTCTCTACCTCTATGTTAAAACTTTCTATCCTACTAAAAAGAGACTATTAAAATCTATACCAAGATGAGTATACTTTTAACCAGTTTCTCTTTTTTAAATGAAATCCTTGATGCTGGAGGTAGATCAGAACTCTGGGGTGCTCCAGAGAGTTCCAGAGAAATCTAGGAAGGGTTTCAATGGTCAAATGGGACTTGGCTTCACCTTATGAGGTGTGCCCTTGCACTTCTCCATTGTTCTGATTTACATAGATGTTGGAGTGGGTGATAAGGCTGTCTCTATGCTCAACAGCAGGGACAGGCAGGACAAGGAGAGTCAAGCCTAGTTATGGGGGTAAGGCTTTATGACTCCTTTGAGGATATCATGTAGCCTTGGAGATACTCCAGAGTAACCTGGAGGGTCAGAGTGAGCCCAAGGCTCAAGCAGAGTGAGGATAACAACAAGAGGGTTTTCTGGTGTTTTTGTCAATATTTGTACTGAGGTACAAAATACAGAACTACAGTACTTATACCTCAGAGAGGCAGAACTATCTAAAAGTGTAATGAAATGAGACAGGTGCAAACTCAGAAGTGAAGCAGATATCTAGATATCTAGGAAACAAATGGAGATGTCAGGAAGACAATGTCCAATCATGTCAGACTGAAACTAAAGGGTGACAGGATAAAACAGGGGAGAGCAAGGAACAGGAACAGAACAGGAATAGTAACAATGATAGTAATGGTAGCTGACTGGGAACAGTAATGGAGTTATATTGGGACAGTCCAGAAATGATGAAGGGGAACTAGGGTAGTACTTAACTGGAGCAGAGATAGACTGGAAGTGAAATGGGGCGGAGTGGGAGCAGAAGCCTGGGGGAGTATATAATGCTAAGGGGCAGAAAGTGTACATGCATAACTGGGAGAGACTGGAATGGTAATGGAGGGCTGGAGTTGCCTGGAGGGGAGTCAGAGGGCTGGAGTGGCTTACTAGGTGTGAAGACCAATTGTAAGCTGGGTCAGAATGGGGTCGGAATTTGGGTCAGAGATCTGGGATATGACACTCTAACCCCTTTACAAATTAGAACACCATGAAGTACAAGAGTATACCACATAAGGTGAAGCTAAGTTCTATTTGACCAATAAAACCCTTCTTGACCCTTCTTTGGAAACCTCTGGAGTTTATGTCCCCACAATAAGGGTTCCATTCATAAACCAACAAGAGTTTAGTTTTTAACAAGATTCTAAGTCTTAAGAAAAGAAAAACTTGTAAAAGAAAACAAATCCAAGATTAGGGTAACCAGTATATATCCCATATTAGGAGTGTGATTCCCACAGTTATGTGAGTAGGGAAGTGTATAGCAAAAAATTTTTGAAGTGCTAATGTTACAATTGTAACACTAACCCTAGACTGGAATCTAGATTACTACTAATGGGCTTCTTGAGCAAGGAAAACTCTAAGATCTGGCAAGAATGAAATGAGTCTAGACTTGAGAAATCACTATAGGAATAAAGGATATCTGAAAAGAATACTGAGATTCCAGAAAGGCTTCTAAATCAGAGCTCAAGTAACTAAGACTGAAAAACCAGTTCTTGCCCCTTTTACCCTATATATATTCCAGAAACTAGCATAGAGACCAGGTAATCTACATGGACCAGTATAGTAACTCTGACTAAATAGGAAACTGAACATAGGGCATAAGTAAGAAGATAACTAACTATCTGCAGTAAGCCATGCAGTAATTAGAAGTGGAAGAAAAGAGAAGATGCAGTAAAATACCCTCTTTGTATTGCTTCTTCTGCTAAGTTGTCTGAAGGTACTGGAACTACTGAATAAACCCTTTGAGCTAGAGGGCACAGAACTAGACAAGGATAAAGATCAAGAGTTAAGAACTTGAAACAGCCAGAAAATGTTACAAATGAATAGTTTAGATGCACATGTGTCACATGACAAGTACATGATCATGAGACTTCTATTGACATGGCATAATCCTAGACTATAGTTAGTCTTATCAGAGTATTTCTTGACTAAAGGGTTAGTATAGGATTAGTTAGCAAGATCTCAGATAATAATTCACTTAGAATCTAATCTAGATAACATCTGATCTTGGATCTGATCTGTGGCAGAGATTCAGATGGAATCTCCTTGACCTTAAGGCTAAGATGCTATATTAATATCTGTTAATTCTGCAGTTTTTCCTTTTATTCCTATGCTTCTCTTTCATTTAGTCTTTTAATATACATGGTCTTTGGTCATACTCTATAACCATATTTTATGCCCTACTTACTCTTTTAGTATTTATCCTTGGTATGCTTGGTGGTCCATGCACTGCCCCTAGATAGTATAAATAGGCTGCTTATGTAGCTCTTAGCTCTCCAGCTTTGAGTACTTGTTTGTTTAGCCATTTAGATATCTAAATAAGCAATCCAGTGTTTTATCCTTCACTTTTCAGACCTAGCTACTTTAAGTACTTCCCTCATCTTTAAGTTCTATTTCATTTAGAATAGACATATACTCTTTATTCTTTACTTTCTCTTCAAATCCAACTTTGATTCTAGCACAACTCCAAGGCAGATCAGATTAGGGTTAGATATATATAATTCACCAAGCCAGTCTGTAATAGGCAAGCTCAAGTGCACAAGACTGGAAAAATCCAGGCTGGCACTGGCCTTCTTATATATTGCTACAAGATGTGCACAAACCATATAGAATAGACTGGCTCTAAATTAATGTATGGTCTAGACTAGTCTAGATTATGTGTCATGTGAAGAAGTAAAATGGTAAAATGGTAAAATATGTTATAAATAACAAGTTTAGAAGCATAAGAGTTATGTGATCAAGCATGTGATTGTGAGGATCCTATGTCAAACAAGAACAAACACTAGGATATGGTTAAGTGGACAATTCAGAGTATTCCCTTAAGTTAAAAGCACAGCTTATGGTCAGATCTAGCATCTCAGATGACAGTTATCTTCTGATTCAATCTCTAATGAATCTGACCTTGGTTTAGATAAGGATTAAGATACAATTATGGCAGAGATCTAGATGGGATCTCCTTGGCCTCATAATTGAGGGCATGATCTAATCTCCACTTACTCTGAGACTTTTATCTTTTATTCCACATAGTCTTTTCATATATTCCTCCTCCACATGGTCCATTGGTCATATCCTCAGTTAGCACACCCTATGCCCAGTTTCCTTATTTAGCATTCCCTTTTACCCCAGAGATGGTCCATGCACTAACAGGTAGAGTATAAATACCTAGTGAGACATAGTACAAAGCCTTTAGCTTTGACTACTTTGTTATTTCTACTTTGTCCCTTATCTAGTTAGTCCTTGCCAATACAAGGGCTTTCTCTGGAATCTGGTGTGATGGCTCCTCAGGTGTTGCTACCCTAAGTATACTTTGTTCTCTACCATCTATTTAATCCAAGTTTGACAACAAATCCATTTGTACTCTCTTAAGGCAGGCTAGTTAGAGTTAGGAAGCACTATATAAAATCTGACATTATAACAAAATGTAAATGTGTGAATTAGTGAAGATGTGAAGAAGTCACATAATATGACTTTGTGAAGAGTTAAAGTAGTGTTTAGAAATAATAATAAAATAAAGAAAGAGAAAATATGCATTATAACACTACCTTATTTTTAGGTCTCAGATTCCAGACAAGACTAAGGCAATGCAGGACAGACCATGGGATTATTATAAGAAACAAATTGTCTTTGAAAGTCTGGAAAGAAAAGACCTTGAATTTTTAAAGGCACTAAAAAATTTTGTAGATGGAAGAAATCTACAGCTTAAGGAGCATTTTGCAGAGGTTCTTGTAATTTTCAAGTTCAATCTAATGCATTATATCCTTTTCAATGCATCAAATACTTCAGTTTCCCTTTGATAAGTCATGAATTGACAATATAATCCACTTTCCATTCTTTATGTCCTTTATCAGTAATTTCTACTGGATTAGAATGAATAATGGGCTGTTGAGAAAGCAGTTCATTGTATGGTTTGACCCTTGATATATTGACCACCAGATGAATTCAAATGTTAACCAGTAGTTGCAGTTTGACTATATTTGGCATTATATTGATAGTTTTATAGGGTTCAACTCACTTTTGGGAAAGTTTCTTAAAAGGATAAGAAAGTGTGAGATGTTCTGTAGAGAGCCAGACTTTTTGACCAATTTGGTACTCCAGTGCTATAGATCACTTTAAATCAGATTGCTGCTTTATTTATTTTTTAGCTTTTTCTAATGAGCTTTGAAGCATACCTTTATGTGCTGATCCTAATCCTATCCTGCACCTCTGAGTGCACTTCCTAAGACCTATAGAGTACCTTTGAACTAGAGGTACCAGAACTAGGCAAAGCTAAAGAAAGTCAAGAGTATTTATAAAAGCTAGAAGCTCAAGTGCACAAGACTGGGGTTACCAGGCTTGAATGTGCCTCCTTATATAGGCTATAGTATGTGCACAGACCATGCTTGGCATGGCTGCCCTAAACTAGACTATAGTAAGCAGACCAATAGTAATAAGAGAGCAAGAATCTAGAACTATATGAAGAAAACACAAGATAATAATATCAAGATCTAGACCAGCCTAGACTTGTGACATGTGAAGGAGTGAAGTGTGAACATGTGAACTGGTGAAGATATGAAGGAGTAAAAGAGTCACATGATATGACTATGTAAAGAGCTACAGTATTATAAAGAATGTGTGAAAAGTAAAGAGAAAAATAATATGCATTATAACACTACCCCATTTTTAGGTCTTGAATTCCAGATGAGACAGGGCAAGTGGGGAGGAAGAAGTAAAATTCTCATATGGATAAAAAACAGAATGAA
>JBBPKN010000114.1:1600-32884 GCA_038089275.1 Pulveroboletus cf. rosaemariae | reverse complement strand
GAGAGCTAAAGAATGGTGATAAAGGAAATCTTGAACTTTTTCAGGAGCATATGGTAGATGAGAAGCTGGTTCACATATGCAATCTGTTTTATCATAACCCTTTCTGTTACAGTGTAAATCTCTGAATAACCCATTCTAACTCTAAACAGTCTGCCTTAAGAGGATATGTCAGTTTCATTGTTGGATTCAGATTAAATAGAATAAGACAGTGGTATGGACTCAGAGTAGCAAAGCCTAAAGAGCCATAGCACAAGTTAGGACTTGAAGATAGCCTATATTGAAAGACAATACTAAAAGAACAATGTACAAGACAACAAGATAAACAAGTGGTTAAGGCTGGAAAGCCAAAACTAAGGAACTACCTGCTACTTATACTAATCCCATGCATGCACAGACCATCTTCAGGTCTTAGGGTACTACCATAAATAGAAATAGAGCATAGGGCATGCTTACTGAGAGTATGACCAATAGACCATGCAGTAAAGGTATATATCAAGGGAGAGGCTATGTAGAATGGAAGTTAGGGTCCAGGATAAGCAGAGATTAAACCATGTCCTCAACCATAAGGCCAAGGAGATCCCATCTAGAGATCTGCCATGATCAGATCAGATCCTCATCTAGATCAAGATCCAGATTCACTGGAGATTAGATCAGGAGATGCACCTGTCATCTGAGATGCTAGATTCAACCATAAGCTGCACCTAAACCTCAAGGGAATACTCTGATAAGACAACTCAACCATATCCTAGGGGTTGTCTTTGTTTGGCAATAAAGTCTCATGGTCATGTGCTTGTCATGTGACTCTTCTGCTAGCAAACTGTTCATTCATAATACTTTTAGTAAACCAAGTACTCCAATTTCTTTTTACCCAGTTGAAAGTTTACAATATTGGCCACTTTCCATTTGTTTTCTTAATTCTTTGTAACAAGAATAGGATCTGGATAAATTACTGGCTGATGAGGAAGTGGCTCTTGATAAGGTTTGATGTGTGAAATATTGACAACAGGATGAATGTAAATATCTGTGTTATAATGCACTTTTTCCTACTTTACTTTTTTTGCATTTCTAACATCATGTTTACTCTTTACCTTTTCACTATTTCTAGGTCCCTGCTCCTCTTTTGCCATTGATTGGCTTACTGTACAGTAGATTAGGGCCAGCCCATCTAACATGGTCTGTGTGCATATCTGTAGCATATATAAACAGGATATGTAAGATGGGTTTTCCCCATTCTTGCACATTTGAGCCCTAGTTGCTTTTCCAAGTACCAAGTCTTCTTTTATCTTTGCCTAGTTTCAGTCCCTCTATATTCAAAGGGATCACTTGTCTTCATTTAGTCTCAAGAAAGCACACACAGAGATACCATTAGAAAGAACCAATGCTTAGTAGTATTTTACTTGTGCAAGAATTTCTACTCTATCTGTGCTTAGAAAAATGTTGTCTTTCATCATTAATCTCAAGGTTTATGCCCATTAGGAAAGAGTATCCCTGGGGACATGAGAAACAGCTTAAAGATCTCATCAATGAAGCCATCTTAGGATTTTCAGATGATAAATTAGAAAGAAAAAGTTTTCAAAGGAGATACAACAAATTTGATAGAAGAACAGGACAAGATTTTAGAGAGACAAAGGCTAGAGATAGGAAGATTGCTATCACAGCTAGGCTCCAGTTACTTTGTCCTTTATTAGTACTAAAAGCTCCCAGAAAGAGCTTCAGAACCACAGAAGCCCCATGTATTATTTGATCTCTAGCTTGATCTTGCTGTGTTTCCTCCAGGGCAGAAAGAGAAGTTCAAGGAAGAGATTCAGGTGAATGAGGAGGAAGAAAACCAACAACCACCAACTAGTGAGTTAGGCCTGGATATTCAGGAATCAGTGCACCAGCTTCCTGAAACAACCTATTTAACCCAGGAACCACAAAGACAGAGCAAACAAGGGTAATTAGGAACCCTCTTTCAGCTGGATCAATCTACTCATTCAAGGCCTAGGATTCAGGGAAAGAAGAAGTCAGTAAGTTATTGAAGAAGTTGGGAGATGAAAAGAAGGTAGCTAATCCAGGAAAATAGAATAGTGATAGGAAAAAATGGAGACTGTGGTGGGCTAAGATGCAGGTATGGTCATTGGACCAAGAATGGAAGAACAATCAGGTTTTGACAGCTGTGGTGCTATCAAGACTTGATGGAAAGGTGAAGGGCTTTGCCCAAATTTATTTGGAGGAATATTTGGAAAGTGGGAAATAGTCAGAATGGAAAGATCTGGCTAAGAAGTTAAAAGGTTACTTTCACATCAATAAGTTAGCCCATGAGGTGCTCAAGAAGTTGGAAGCTCTTTGTCATTCTTCCAGAATTGATGAGTATCTTCAGGAGTTTTAGGTTCTGAGAAGGGACTTAGACATCTCTTGGGAGCATGCTAACAAGCTTCTGAGAGAACAGGTGCAATATCATATTTATCAACAAGCAGTGTTGCAAGGGGTAAAAGAAAACTATCAAGAGTTGGTAGAACAATTCCAAACTATAGGTCATGCTTTTAAACACATGGCAGTTGAGCAAAGTGCTCCTGCTTCAAGGTTCCCTCAGTCCAGACCCCTTTCTACCTCCCCTAATCATTTTCCTCCCCAATCTCCTTATTTCTCCTCCAATACTGCCAATCAATTTTGTCCTAGACTTCTTTGGCAACCTTCCCAATGATTTATGTCAACAGGAACTCAGCCAGGTAGGGGAGCTCTGATGGAAATAGATGTGATGCAGTTTGACAAGGAATGCTTCAAGTGTCATTGAAAAGGATGCTTGGCAAAGGACTGCAGAATCAATCTTTCTTTCATCCCCCCTTCTGATTTCAACCCCTGAAGAATACAGGCCAGTGTCCCAGCAAATAATAGAGCCATGCCCCAAAAGGCAGATATTGACTTTTGGGGACTTTGAGGAGATATCTGGGAAGCCAAATACTTATAAGGCATCCTTTATAGACATGAGAATGCTAGCAGCAGAGGTGGAAAGAGAAAAAGCTGCAAGAATCTCCAGAGTAAAAGAAATTCTGGAGGATAGTATGTATGAAGAGGCAACTAGGGCATACTGGCAAGATAACTTCACAAATGAAGTGAAGAATTTAAAATAAATAGAACTTTGGTTAATTAAGATAATTGAAGTCCTCTTTCTTCTTCTTTTTCTTCTTTCACTGTAACATTTAATTCTTTTACCTTTGCCAATAAACAGTTTTCTTTTGCCTATGAGAAATCTTATATAAGCTTGGCTGGAGACAATAAACTGGTGCTTAATTGCTCAGAAAAACAAAAAGATTTTTTTTCCTTCTATTATTTGCAGTTCACCATTAACAGATATTTATAAAACCCTTGAATCAGGAATTCCAGGAAGAGATGAATTTGCTTTAAAGACACAAGTCAAAGGCAAAAAAGGAAATAGTTGAATAAAGTGTGGTACTACCTTTGCCCTTTTAGATTCAGGAGCTGTCATTACATTTGTAGATCTCAAGTTCATCCAAAAACATCAAACAATGGCTATATCATTGGCACAACAAGTAATGGTGCTCAATGCAGATGGCATCAAAGGAAAAGGAGGCCATTTGTGAAGTAAATTAAAGCTTTGCATTAGCTTTGTAGATATTAATGATATGTGACATGATGAAGAGATCAAAGCACTGGTATCTGTTTTAGGGCCAAATTTGGATCTAATTATTGGATATGATTGGTTCAAGCATCATAACCCAGATATAGATTGGAGACAAAAGACTATTTATCTCAAATCTGTTGTTTTAGTCTGATCACAAGAAATCCAAGAATTAAAAGGACAGGTACTGTTAAAACTTATACAAGTACAAATATACTGTTAAAATGTATACCAATCTCCTTCCTGAATGAAACCCTTGTTACTAAAGGGCAAAGGTCAGGTTCCAGTGCCTTAGTGGTGCATGAACTTAAGGGAAGGTCATACTCCAGAAACTCTGGGGATGTTCAGAGACTTCCAGAGGAATTTGGGAAGGGTTGATTGATTGGACAGGACTTGGCTTCACCTTATGTGGTGTGCCCTTGCACTTTCCAGTGTTCTGATTTACATAGATGTCAGAGGTGGGAAAAAGGACTATCTTGGTGCTTAACAAGAGAGACAGGCATAATGAGAAGAGTCAAGCCTAGTCATGGGAGTGGGATTTTTCAACTCCTTCAAGGATATTGCTTGGCCCCAGAGATTCTCCAGAGTAATCCAGAGGGTCAGAGTGAGCCTAAGGGCTTGATCAGAGTAAGGACAATAACAAGAGGGTATTTATATCAATATTCATACTGAGGTACAAGATATAGAACTATAGTACTTATACCTCAGAGAAACAAAACTATCTAGGAGTATAGCAAAGTAAGACAGGTACAAACTCAGAAACAAAGCAGATGTCTAGATATCTAAGAAATGAATGGAGATGTCAGGGAAGACAATGTCCAATCATATCAGACTGAAACTGAAGGGTGACAGAATAAAACAAGGAGAAACAAGGAACAGGAATGGAAACAGAAATAGTAACAGTAACTGAAAGTGGGACTAGTAATGGAGTTATACTAGAATGGTCCAGAGAAGACAAAATGAAACTAAGATAGTACTTAACTGGAACAGAGATAGAACTGAAAATGGAATAGGGCAGAGTGGGAGCAGAGGGCCAGGGGTGCATATACTAATGGAGGGGCAGGAAGTGTACATGCATAACTAAGGTGGACTGGAAGGGTAATGGAGGGCCAAAGTTGCCTGGAGGGGAGTCAGAGGGCTAGAGTAGCTTACTGGGTACAAGGACCAGTCATAAGCCAGGTCAGAATTGGGTTAGAATTAGATCAGAGGTACTGGATATAATAGGTACCAAAAGAATTTTGACAATTCCTTGATATTTTTTCACAGAAAAGATCAGAATAAATGCCTACCAGGAAACCATGGAATCATGCAGTAGAATTAAAGAAAGGGTTTATACCCAAAAAAGGTCATGTTATCCCTTTATCTGATACAGAAATAAAAGAGATTAGGAATTTCATTCAAAAAAAATGAAAAAAGAATATATTTGCCCCTCAAAATCTCCTCAAACATCACCTGTCTTCTTTATAAGCAAGAAAGATGGAGGTAAAAGGATGGTTATTGACTATAAATATCTTAACAAATGGACCATTAAGAATTTGTATCCTTTTTCCCTAATCTTCACTTTAATTGACATGTTAAGAGGATCTAACATGTTTACAACATTAGATCTTTGATGGGGTTACAATAACATCTGTTTAAGACAAGTTGATGAATGGAAAGGAGCCTTCACCACTCCTATAGGGGCTTTTGAGCCAGTGGTGATGTATTTTGGAATATGCAATAGTTCTGGCACATTTCAAACCATGGTTAATGATATTTTCCATGCCTTATGGGCTTTCATCATGGTTTACATTAATGATATCATTATTTTCTCTAAAGGAAGATCTAAGCAGGAACACACAGCTCTAGTTTTTCAAGTTCTCCAAAAACTACAAGATCACAATCTATTTCTCAAACCATCCAAATTCCACTTTATGCAAGAAAAGGTGGATTATCTTGAGATGGTAGTATCTAAAGATGGGATCAAGATGCAGATGAACAAGGTTAAGACTATTTAAGATTGGCCAGTTCTGCATACAATCAAGCAAGTCCAAGCCTTCCTAGACCTGGCAAATTACTACATATGCTTCATTTAAGGATTTGTAGACATTGTGAGACCTTTGAATGACCTTATCAGGAAAGATTGGATGTTTTTATGGAAAGGAGCCCAATAAAAGGCATTTATTACACTCAAGAACATTATGAGTTCAGCCCCTTTCCTTGTATACCCTGATTCCTCCAGACCAGTTCACATTGAAACATATGCATCAGACATTGCTACTGGTGCAGTCTTATCTTATTTGATCAATGGTCAATGATGTCCTGCAGCATATCTCTCACACTTTTTTGCATCTGCAGAAAAGAATTACCCCATTTATGATAAAGAGTTGTTAGCTATTATTCATGCCCTCAAAGAATGGCACCACCTTCTCATTGATTGGCTTGATTTTGAAATCTGAACCAATCACCAAGCCCTGGGACATTGGAGAAAACTGCAAGATCTAATGTCTTGCCAGGCTTGTTGGATGGAAACCCTTATGGATTTCCACTTTACCATTGTTTACAAGCTGGGCACTTTCAATGGTCATGCAGATGCTCTTTTCTGCCAGGTTGACCATAGAACTATTGTGGATGAATCAAACAAAAATGTCATTATCTTTCCACCATTATGTTTTCCCTCCCTTTTATCCCAATCATCTCAACTTCTCAATTCTTTCTTGTTGGATGTGGTTGTGGCCACTACTTCTCTGCTAGACAATAACCTGCCTGGATTGTATTATAATGCAGATAAAGGCTATCTGGTTCACAGTGCAAGTAACACTATCTTCATTCCAGAAGAATTAAGAATAGAAGTGCTTTGATTATGCCATGATCCCTCTATTGCAGGTCATGGGGGACAAAGAAGGACAGTTCATTTATTAAAAAGATTCTTTTATTGGCTGAATATGGAAAAAAAACACTTATAGTTATATCAGATCCTGTCAAGCATGCTTCCTCACAAAGGATTCATGTTATGCTAGACCTGGGTAGGGACAGGCATAGACCTTGCTGTAAATAAAGAGGATGAAGTGAACCAAAGGTAAGCTTCAAGATGAGTGGAAGGCAACAAACGAAGTGTTGTGCCTTAGAAGTATCAGCTACACTCCCAGGGGTGTGCTGAGATCAGATGCTGATGATCCTCTGGATGAGTGCCAGGACACAAGCAATGGATTCCCAGTATGTAGGTACAGGGAGCAGTGGAGATGTGAGGACTGTGAGGTAATCACAAGGTAGAAGTAGCATAAAGAAAGGGAGAACAGGAAGTATGCTACTTTATAGTACAGCTAATAATGTTGAAGCAGAGATACAGTGGGTAATCATGCTGACAAATGATGAGTAAGGTATCCATATAGAAATGGATGGAAAGAGATGGAATGATTATGAGTCAGCTGATTGGAGATAGGGGGCCTGGGCAAAGGGCATAACAAGAGAGCAGAATCTATTGATGACAAAAGAACAAGAGAGCACCTAAGGTGCATGAAGAGCAGAAGAAAAAGGAGAGAAGAAAAGAGGAAACGTAATATTACCCCCCTGCTAGGGGTGGAAGACTCATGACACCTCAAAAGGCATCATAGGAGGGTCCCAGAGAGCCAGTGATGTTGGCCCAGCCAACCTCATCAATGACATTGTCACAGAAGTCATCATCGGTATGATATGAAGGCAGAGGGGGTGACAGAGCTGTGGGAGGGTGATGGTAGGAGCCCTGGGAGCAGCAGAATCCATGAGAGTGGTGGAAGGAGCAGGAAGAACTGTGAGAGAAGGTGTGAGATGAGCTGTGTGAGGAAGAGGAGGAGAAGGAGATGAGCGGGTCAATGACATGGCACTGAGCTGGGCAGCAAGCCTGAGTATGTCCTGGGTGCCAATGGAGGCAATAGGGACATTGATAGAAGGGACAGTTGATGCAGATGTGGCCCAGACAGTGGCAGTGGAAGCATGCTTTGTGAAAGTGAGGGTGAGAAGGGGGAAGATGGCCATTACTATGGAGACCAGTCCACCAGGCTTTGGCACATTCGAGTGCAGCAAGCTCATTGTCATCGAGGGGAGAGGAAGAAGCAGAGGGTGTGGAAGGGGTATATCCTCTGGTGGCAGCCAACTCATGCATATAGCAGTTGAGGTTAGTGAGAAACTTACCCATGTGCATCTGATAAGCAAGGATTTTGATATTGGATAAGAGTTCCCTGTGAATTGACATGATGAGAGCTTGGGTGAGGGATATGCGAGCATGCAGGATGTGGGCGAGGGCAGAAGCCAAGAGGGGGAAATAAAGGAGCTGCATATAGATCTGATAGATAAGCCAGAGTGGGGAGAACATGTCGAGGTGTGAGCCAATGGGGATGGCAAGATGGGAGTCCATGATGAATGTCATGACCTGATGAGAATAATCAGAGGGTGGGGTACCCTGGTGGAGGGCATGGGCAGAGAGCGGTAGATTGATGCTGAAGATACCAGCAGATTGAGTGTTAATAGCAGGAGGCAGGACTGGGATGGGCACGACGATGGCTGGACCAATGGAAATAGCAGGGGGTGAGGCTACAAAATCCTCTGAATGAAGTTCAGGGGTAAGAGAAGACAATGGGGATGAAAAAGTGTCAGTAAGTGAAGAAGGAGAAGAAATGAGCAAAGGCTCATTGGGGATATCTATGATGGGAAGTTGGGACATGGACAGAGGTGGCATGTTGAGAGGAGTGTTGCAAGAATGGAATCCTTGGTCAACAGTGAAAGTCATTGTTGTTTTGAGTGGCGAGTGATTTTCTTAGTGGGGTGAGGAGAAAAAGGAGTGGATGGGGGGAAGTGGTGAGGGTGGAGGAGTTTATACTCATTTAGAGTGAACTTGGAATGTTTCAAGTTCTGTTCCAGTTCCCAGGAGTCATCGTCTGCCAAGTATCCTTTCCATTGGATCAGGAATTGGCGGTTACCCAGGGGATCTCAATGTTTTAATATCTGCTCCAATTCATATTCCTCCTCACCTTCTATAAGGTCTGGGGGAGGAGTGGGGAAGTTCTTCCCATGAATGTCATTTTCGCAATAGAGTGATAACAGCAACACATGGAAAATGGGGTGGATTTTTTATGTGGATGAAAGGTAAAGGCAATAGGTGATGGAGGAAAGGACTTCTGTAATGGTAAAGGGTCCTTCCCTTTTGGGAGAGAGTTTTGGATGAACAATAGCCCATTTCAAATTGTGGGCTTCTAACCACACCTTATCTCCCTTGGCAAATGGGGAGAAGGTGGAGCGAATACAGGATGCCATAGTTTGGTGGGCTAGATCATGGGCTGCAAGTGCTTCATCATGAGCAGCGAGGAGTGCCTTAGTGCAGTCAGCAACAGCGGGCATCAGTAATTCATTGATGATAGAAGGAAGGGCATGGGGTTCATATCCCATCATGAGATAGAACAGGGATTGCCCAGTGACAGAGTGGGGGTGGCAATTGTGGACAAATTTGGCATGGGTGATGGAGTCAGCCCATTTGGTGGGGTTGGAGCTGCAATAAATGTGGATGTACATCTCAATTTCCTGGTTAACTCATTCAGTTTCACCATCAGATTGAGGATAATAAGCAGTGGAAAGGGATAAATTGTACTCAAGGAGTTTTCCAAGCTCCTTGGCAAAGGCTGAGGCAAACTGAGGGCCTTGATCAGAGATAATCTGATTGTAAAGACCATATTGGAGGTAAACCTTGTGGAAAAAGAGGGTGGCAATACCCTCAGCAGAGACAGATTTCTTGGTGGGGCAGAGAATTACCCCCTTCATAAGCCTGTGGTCAACCACGACCAGCAAGGCATTGAAGTCAGAGGAAGGAGGGAGATCGGTAATGAGATCACACGAGATCTGCTGGAATGGGCAAGTGGCAGTGGAGCAAATGGGGGAAAGAGTGGGATGAGAAGGATGGGTATTGGCCTTGTTTTGTTGGCAAACAGGACAACCAGCAACATAGTTGCAGACAAAGGAGGTGAGGCTGGGCCACCAAAATTCAGCAGAGACAAGTTGGTGGGTTTTGAGATAACTGGGGTGGCCAGTGGAGGGGTGGTCATGACATCATTGGAGGATGGCACAACAGAGATTAATAGAGGAAAGGATAAAAACACAGTTGCAGTAGGTAAGCAAACTGTTGATTTCCTTTCAATTGGAGGTGCGGAAGTGGAGAAATTTCTCATCAGCAGAAGCATCCTGTTTCTGCAGGATGGAGAGGTGGAGGGGGTCACCTTGTTGATGCTGTTTAATGTGGGTGGAGAGGTTAGCATCAATAAGGTTCACAAAGAGTGTGGGTGAAAGAAGAGTAACTTTCTGGTTATTCTGGGAAGTGTCAGGACAAAGGTCAGGGCGGTGGGAGAGGGCATCTGGCCTGGCAAGGGAAGTACCAGCAACATGAGAGAGTTGCAGGTCAAAGTTAGCAATATCAAGAAGCCAGCGAGCTTGTTGTCAATTGAGCTTCTGAGGGGATTTAAAATAAGTCAGGTTTTTATGGTCAGTGAAAACCTGAACAGGAGTAGGAGAGCCAAGGAGGTATTGCCTCCAGGCTTTGAAAGCATGGATGACTGTGAGAAGTTCTCAATCATAGATGTCATAATTCTGCTCAGTGGCAGAAAAGGTTTGTAAGAGGTATGAACAGGGGTGCCAGTCCCCGTTCGCATCGGTTTGAAGAAGGATACCACCAGATGTGTAGGCAGAAGCATCAGTAGCAATGGCAAAGAAATAAGTGAGATCTGGCATTTGTAATACCAGTTGGGAAAGGAAGATAGCCTTGAGCAAATCAAAGGCCTTCTGAGCAGTGGGGGACCAGGACCAAGCCATAGATTTCTTGGTAAGGTCAAGAAAAGGATGGGCAATAGTGGAGTAGTTAGGGATGAATCACCTGTAGAAGTTAGCAAAGCCAAGGAAAGAATGAACGTCCTTGACTTTAGAGGGAGTAGGCCACTGGGAAATGCCAGTGAGTTTAACGGGGTCCATGGCAAGCTCACCAGGATGAACAATTATCCCAAGATATTCAACTTGGGGAACAGCAAAGGTGCATTTCTCCAGTTTGAGGTGGAGGTCAAGTTCCATTATCCATTGGAGGACACAGGCAGTGCGTTCCTGATAAGTATCAGCATCAGGGGAAGAGATGAGGAGGTCAACCATGTAGATGACGAGCCATCCTTCAGCAATCATATCACAGAATGAATCGTTCATGAAATGCTGGAAAGTAGCAGGTGAGTTGTTTAGACCAAAAAACATCACCATGGGTTCAAAAAGCCCCTTATGGGTAATGAAGGTGGCTTTCCATTGGTGTTCATCTTGGATATGGACATTGTTATAGCCCCAGTGGACATCAAACTTAGTGAAAAGTTAAGCATCACAGAGCTTGTTGATGAGGTCAGAAATGAGAGGAAGGGGATAGGCATCATGAATGGTATGCTCATTAAGATACCTATAGTTCTGACTAGGGTGGAGTTTACCATCCTTTTTTTTGACAAAGAAAAAAGATGATGCTTGAGAGAATTTGAAGGAACGGATCTTCCCAGCTCGAAGATTCTCTTCAAGGAATGCTTCTATGGCCTGTTGCTCAGGGGAGGATAAGGGGTAAACCTTACTGATCTTTGGGACAAATGTGTCCTTCAGATTGATCTCATAATCATATGGGCAAGAGAGCAAAAGGTGGTCAAGGGTTTTTGGAGTGTCGGAGAATACCGATGTGAACTGAGAATATTTAGGGGGAAGAGTCATCTTGGATTTGGCCTTTTCGGCCTCAATAGCAAGCTTGGTGGATGTGGTGAGCCGAGCAATGGTGATCTCAGGGAGATAGGAGCAGCAGCACTCTAAGATCCTGCTAAAGTGGCGATTGTAGAGTGAGTTGTTAATGGATTGCTCCAGGGTGACATAGTCCAAGTAGCAAACCAAAAGTTCATCATGAGGGATGATGATGTCTTCAAGGAGTCCATCAAACCATGGTTTATGGACAGAATTGATGCAATAGATGATATCATTGGAGGGAGGGTCTGGAATGGTGAGTGTGTTTGCCATCCAGTTAATAGTGGGGTTTGTGATCCAAAGCCATGGGTGTCCAAGAATGATGTTCTCCTTCCCACATGCAATGACATAGCAGGAAACCAGGAGAATGGACTGTTCGAAGCGCAAGAGGAGATTGCAAGTTTGGGTAATCTTGCCTTTCTTGTTCTCAGAGTGATTGATGTTCTGAATAATGATCAGTTCATCAAGCTTCTTAGTGGGGAACTGGTTCTTCTTGATGAAGTCCCAGTTGATGCAGTTGATTTGTGCTCCACTATCGACAAGAGCATGGGTTGCTACAACTTTCTTGGCACGAGTAGAAGGGGAAACTTGAATTGCAATCTTCATAGATTTCTTGGAAGTGGATACAAGTACAGGTGCACAAGAGAAGGAAGGAGTATCTTGCATAGGGAAGGTACTCTGTTTTAAAAACCCTACCTTTCCATCTTCTTCTTTCACTCTTTCTTCACAACTACTCTTGCCACCCCATTATCAGATTCATCATTGCTAACCTCCTCAATCTTCATCATTGGTTCTTTGACAGAAACCTTCTTGATGCAAGGAGTTTCCTTGGTGGTGGCAGGGGAGGAAGAAGAAGTGGGGAAATTCAGGCAGGTGGTGGTGATATGGCCAGGTTTCTGGCATCTGAAACAAAGTTTATTCTTGATGCAGAAGGCTCTGCCTGCTTCAGTCAGGCATCCCTTCTTTACGGCATCGATGTCCATTGCATTCGGATTTTTCTCTGGTTTGGATGAGATAGAGGGGGGCATGGGAGTCTAGGCAAATGCACAAGGATTCTTTTGCTGTTGTTCTATAGAGCAGGCATGCTCCATAGTTCCTTGAAAGTGAGCAGCCTTAGTATACCACTCGGCAATAGTAGAGGGGATTGTATCCAGGTTATGGATGTGACATGAGAGGTAGAATGCAAGTTCTATTTCAAAGTAACCGATGAGAACATTATTGCCAGTGATTTTAGCAGTGATGATGTGGTTCTGAAACTCAGAGGTGTACTCAGCAAGGGAGGGTATCCATTCACCTTTCTTTCCTTGCTTCATTTGTGTGTTTGCCAACCAATGAATGGTGGCATTAACCATGTCCTGTTGTTGGAAAATCTTCAGGAACTCAGATGTGAAAGTGGGAAATTTTCCCATTGAGACAGTCATTCCAGAGATATATTTCTTCCAGTATATTACAGCACATGACAGTGCTGGCCCTTTAGTCATAAACAAAAGGGTGAATGCAATCTTCTTCTCATCAGAGTCATAGACTGCACTGTTAACAAAGAGGTAGAATTGGACTGTGTCCAGCCAATTCTCGGCCTTGGATCGATCACCATTGAAGTGTTCAGGGGCACTGAGATGAAGTTCCATAGGCTTGGTGGTAGAGGTGGAGGAGCCAGACATAGTAATGGATGGGGAAGGTTGGGGATGAGGTTTAGGAAGAGTAAATGCGGGTCAGTGTCAAACTGGAGTAGGGGATGGTGGTGTCTGAGCTTGGGGAATCTGCAAAGAAGAAGAGAGTTTGTAAGCAAGGTCATGGTCTTCTTGTACTTCTTCTTGAGAGGAGATAAGAATATCTGCAAGCGTGTCTTCTGGTATAAAAGGGCGATCTGGAGAAGAGGGGTTCTCAGGTTCCGAAGTGGACTTGAGAGGATCTGAGGTAGAGGCACAAGGCTCACCCCAGAAAGAGTCAAACAGCAAGGTTTGTTTGGGCAGAATGGTGGAAGCAGACTAGAGCAATGCTAGCCACAAGTAGAATATGCTACTTCTTTTGTTATGCTAGGCCCAGGTAGGGACAGGCATAGACCTTGCTGTGAATAAAGAGGATGAAGTGAACCAAAGGTAAGCTTCAAGATGAGTAAAAGGCAACAAACAAAGTGTTGTGCCTTAGAAGTACCAGCTACACTCCCAGGGGTATGCCGAGATCAGATGCTGATGATCCTCTGGATGAGTGCCAGGACACAAGCAATGAATTCCCAGTATGTAGGTACAGGGAGCAGTGGAGATGTGAGGACTGTGAGGTAATTGCAAGGTAGAAGTAGTGTAAAGAAAGGGAGAATAGGAAGTATGCTACTTTATAGTACAGCTAATAACATTGAAGTGGAGATACAGTGGGTAATCATGCTGACAAATGATGAGTAAGGTATCCATATAGAAATGGATGGAAAGAGATGGAATGATTATGAGTCAGCTGATTGGAGATAGGAGGCCTGGGCAAAGGGCATAACAAGAGAGCAGTCTAGGCTAGGCTAGAATGCGAGAAGAGTGGAATCTATTGATGACAAAAGAACAAGAGAGCACCTAAGGTGCGTGAAGAGCAGAAGCTATGATAAGAGAAAAAGAAAAAGAAGAGAAGAAAAGAGGAAACGTAACAGTTTACAAAAAGCACAAGTAGGAAAATTACTTCCTTTATCCACTTCTACCAAACCATGGACAGATATTTCCACAGACTTTATCACAGGACTCCCCAAATCAAAGGAATATGATGTCATTCTAGTGGTGGTTGATAGGTTTTCTAAAGAAGTGGTCTTTATTCCTTGCTTCACAACCACTTCTTTATCTGATTTAGCTTCTTTATTTAGGGATCACATTTGATGTCATCATAGACTTCCTTCTTCCATAGTTTCAGATTAGGGACCTCAATTCTCTTCTGCTTTCACTCAGGAGCTATGCCACTCCCTTGGCATTTATCAAAAACTGTCAACTTCTTTTCATTCCCAGACAAATGATCAAACTGAAAGAATAAACTGCAAGTTGGAGCAATACTTGCATACCTTTATAGCCAAGAAACAAGAATCCTAGGTAGAATGGATTAAGCTGGCAGAATTTTCACATAATAATGCCTTCTCCACTGCCATGCAATCCACCCCCTTTTCCATTACAAAGAAGTTCACTCTGTAAATGGGCTTTAAAGGTGAAGTTTCATACTCCTTTGCTTAGGAGATGGAAAGGTCACACAAGCAGATTCAGCAGTTGCCTACAAAAGCAAAAGAACAAATAATCAAGCATGCTAAATTAAAAAGATCTACTGCTCTAGTCTATCAGGTGGTGTTATATTCTGGACCTCTGACCCAACTTCAACTCCATACTGACCCAGCTTACAATTGGTCTTCATACCTAGTAAGTCACTCTAGCCCTCTGACTCCCCTTCAGGCAACTCTGGCCCTCTGTCACCATTCCAGTCTCCCCTAGCTACATATGTACACTTCCTGCCCCTTAGCATTATATGCTCCCCTGGGCTTCCACTCCCATTCTACCTGTCATATCCTGGACCTCTGACTCGAATTCTGACCCCATTCTGACCCAGCTTACAATTGGTCTTCACATCTAATAAGCTGCTCCAGCTCTCTGACTCCCCTCCAGGCAACTCCAGCCCTCTGTCACCATTCCAGTCTCTCCTAGTTACGCATGTATACTTCCCACCCCTCAGCATTATATGCTCCCCCAGGCTTCTGCTCCCACTCTACCCCATTCCACTTCCAGTCTATCTCTGCTCCAATTAAGTACTACCCTAGTTCCCCTTTGTCATCTCTGGACCATCCCGATATAACTTCATTACCATTCCTGGTCAGCTACTGTTACCATCATTGTTACTATTTCTGTTCTGTTCCTGTTCCTTGCTCTCCCCTGTTTCATCCTGTCACCCTTCAGTTTCAGTCTGACATGATTGAACATTGACTTCCTGACATCTCCATTTGTTTCCTAGATATCTAGACATCTGCTTTGCTTCTGAGTTTGCACCTGTCTCATTTCATTACACTTCTAGATAGTTCTGCCTCTCTAAGGTATAAGTACTGTAGTTCTGTATCTTGTACCTCAGTACAAAGATTGACAAAAACACCAGAAAACCCTCTTGTTATTGTCCTTACTTTGCTCAAGCCTTGGGCTCACTCTGATCCTCTGGGTTACTCTGGAGTATCTCCAAGGCTATGCAATATCCTTGAAGGAGTCATAAAACCTCACCCCCATGACTAGGCTTGACTCTCCTTGTCCTGCCTGTCCCTCCTGTTAAGCATAGAGACAGCCTTATTACCCACCCTGACATCTATGTAAATTGGAACAACAGAGAAGTGCAAGGGCACACCCCATAAGGTGAAGCTGAGTCCCGTTCAACCATTGAAACCCTTCCTAGATTTCCCCAGAACTCTCCAGAGCACCCAGAGTTCTGATCTATCTCCAGCATCAAGGGTTTCATTTAAAAAAGAGGAACTGGTTAAAAGTATACTCATTTTGATATAGGTTTTAACAGTCTTTTTTAGTAGGATGGAAAGTTTTAACATAGGATGGAAAGTTTTAACAGTAAGGTCAAGGAAAGGACAGGCAATAGTAGAGTAATTAGGAATAAATCACCTGTAGAAGTTAGCGAAGCCAAGAAAAGAACAAACATCCTTGACTTTAGAAGGGGTGGGCCACTGGGAGATACCAGTGAGCTTAACAGGGTCCATGGTGAGTTCACCAGGACAAACAATCATTCCAAGGTATTCAACTTGGGGAGCAGCAAAGATGCATTTCTCCAATTTGAGGTGGAGGTCAAGTTCCATTATCCATTGGAGGACATGGGAGGTATGTTCCTGATGGGTGTCAGCATCAGGGGAGGAGATAAGGAGGTCATCCATATAGATGACAAGCCATCCCTCAGTGATCATATCACAGAATGAATTATTCATGAATTGCTGGAAAGTGGCAGGTGAGTTATTCAAACCAAAGAACATCACCATGGGTTTGAAGAGCCTCTTATGTGTAATGAAGGCAGCTTTCCATTGATGTCCATCTTGAATACAGACATTGTTATAGCCCCAATGGACATTGAACTTAGTAAAAAGTTGAGTGTCTCAGAGCTTATCAATGAGGTTGGAGATAAGGGGGAGAGGATAGGCATTGTGAACAGTATGTTCGTTGAGGTACCTGTAATCCTGGCAGGGGTAGAGTTTGCCATTCTTTTTCTTGATAAAGAAGAAGAATGAAGCTTGAGGGGATTTGGAGGGGCAGATTTTCCCAGCCCAAAGGTTCTCTTTGAGGAATGCTTCTGTGGCCTGTTGCTCAGGAGAGGATAAGGGGTAAACCTTACCAATCTTTGCAACAAATGTGTCCTTCAGATTGATCTCATAATCATAGGGGTGAGAGGGTGGAAGGTGATCTAGGATTTTCAGAGTGTCAGAGAATACTGACAAGAATTGAGAGTATTCAGGGAGAAGAGTTGTCCTTGGTTTGGCCTTTTCAGCCTCAATGGCGAGCTTGATGGATATAGTGAGCTGAGCAATGGTGATTTCAGGGAGGTAGGAGGAGCAGTGATCTAAAATCCTGCTAGAGTGGCAGTCATTGAGCAAATTGTTAATAGATTGCTCCAGAGTAATGTAGTCCAGATAGTGGACCAAGAGTTCATCATGGGGAATGATAATGTCTTCAAGGAGTTCATCAAACCAAGGTTTGTGGACAGAGTTGATGTGATATGTGACATTGTCAGAAGACAGATCTGGGATGGTGAGTGTGTTTGCCATTCAGTCAATGGTGGGGTTTGTGGTTCGAAGCCATGGATGTCCTAAGATGATGTTCTCCTTTCTGCATGCTATGACATAGCAGAAAACCAGGAGAACAGAGTATTCAAAGCAAAGAAGGAGATTGCAAGTTCAAGTGATCTTGCCCTTCTTGTTTTCAGAGTGGTCAATATTTTGAATAACAATTGGTTTGTTGAGTTTCTTAGTGGGAAACTGGTTCTTCTTGACAAAGTCCCAGTCAATACAGTTGATTTGTGCTCTGCTGTCAACAAAAGCACAAGTGGCTATGACTTTCTTGGCATAAGTGGAGGGAGAGACTTGAATCACAATTTTTATTGACTTCTTGGAAGCAGATACAAGTACAGGTGTGCAAGAGAAGGAGGGAGTACCTTGCATAGAGAAGGTACTCCATTTTAAAAACCCTGCTTTTCTGTCTTCTTTTTTCATTCTTTCTTCACTACTACTCTTGCCACCCCATCATCGAATTCATTATCACTAGCCTCCTCAATCTTTGTCATCAGTTCTTCAGCCAAGACTGTCTTGATGCACAGGGTTTCTTTGGTGATAGTGGAAGGGGGAGAAGAAGCAGGGAAATTGGGGCAGGCCATGTTGATATGGCCAGGTTTCCGACATCTAAAACAAAGTCAATTCTTGATGCAGAAGGCCCTTCCTGCTTTGGTGAGGCAGCCTTTCTTTATGGCATTAACATCCATGGCATTCGGATCTTTCTCTGGCTTGGATGTGGTAGAGGGGGGTGTGGGAGTCCAGGCAAATGCACAGGGGTTCTTTTGCCTTTGTTCTATAGAGCAGGCACATTTCATAGTTCCCTGAAAGTGAGCAGCTTTAATATACCACTTGGCAATGGTAAAGGGGATTGTATCCAGGTTATGGATACAACAAGAGAGGTAGAATGCAAGTCCTATTTCAAAGTAACCAATAAGAACATTATTGTTAGTGATTTTGGCAGTGATAACTCAGTTCTGGAACTTAGTGATATATTCAGCAAGGAAAGGCATCCATTTGCCTTTCTTTCCCTGCTTCATCTGTGTGTTAGCCAACCAATAAATGGTGATGTTAACCATGTCCTGTTGTTGGAAGACTTTCAGAAACATGGAGGTGAAATGGGCAAACTTTCCCATGGTTACAGTCATTCTGGAGATACATTTCTTCCAGTATGTTGCAGCCCACAACAGTGCTGGCCCTTTGGTCATGAATGAAAGGGCAAATGCAATCTTCTTCTCATCAGAGTTATAGACCACACTGTTGACAAAAAGGTAGAACTGGACTGTGTCCAGCCAGTTCTTAGCCTTGGATTGGTTGCCATCAAAGTGCCCTGGGGCACCAAGATGAAGTTCCATAGGCTTGGTGGTAGAGGTGGAGGAGCCAGATATAATAACAGATGAAGAGGGTTGGGGAAGGGTAAATGCAGGTCAGTGTCAGACAGGAGTAGAGGATGGTGGAGTCTGGTCTCAAGGGATCTGTAAAGAAGAAGAGAGTTTGTGAGTGAGATCACAGTCTTCTCATACTTCTTCTTGAGAGGGGACAAGGATGTCCACAAGGATGTCTTCTGGTGTGGAAGGGCAATCCAGAGAAGAGGGATTCTTAGGTTCTGAAGTGAACTCAAGAGAGTCTGAGGTAGAGGCACAAGGCTCACCCCAGAGTAAATCAAACAGCAAAGGTTGTTTGGGTGGAATGGTAGGAGCAGACTATAGCAACAATAGCCACAAGTAGAGTATGCTACTTCTTTTGTTACACTAGGCCTGGGTAGGGACAGGTGTAGACCTTGCTGGAGATAAAGTGAAAGAAGTGAACCAAAGGTAAGCTTCAAGACAAGTGAAAGGGAACAAATGGAGTGTTGTTTCTTAGTGGTACCAGCTATACTCCCAGAGATGTGCCAAGATCAGACACTGATGATCCTCTGATTAAGTGCCAGGATACAAGCAGTGGATTCCAAGTACATAGGTACAAGGAGTAGTGGAGATGCAAGGACTGTGAGGTAATTGCAAGGTAAAAGTAGTGTGAGGAAAGAGAGGACAGGAAGTACACTACTTTATAGTACAGCTAATAGAGTTGAAGCAGAGATAGAGTGAGTAATCATGCTGACAAATGATAAGTAAGATATCCATGTGGAAATGGATGGAAAGAGATGGAATGATTATGAGTCAGCTGATTAAGAGATAGAAGGCCCAGGCAAAGGGCATAACAAGAGAGTGGTCTAGACAAGGCTAGAGTGTGAGAAGAGTGGAAACTATAGTGGAAAGTGAACAAGGAAGCACCAAAGGTGCTAGAAGAGCAGAAGCTATGAGGAGAGAAAAAAGGAAAAGGAGAGAGAAAAGAGGAAACATAACAGGATCTGGATGGATGATAGGTTAATTTGGAAATATATCCACAAATGGTTTAACTCAAGATATGTTAACCACCAGATGAATGCAAATCTCCTTTGGCAGAAGCAATTTAACTGCATTTGGAAGGATTTCAATAATTTCATATGGTCCTATCCATTTTTGTGACAGCTTCTTGGATTGATATGGTAGCATCAAGTGTTCTGTGGATAACCACACTTTTTGTCCCTTTTTATATCTAGGGGCTTCAGAACATTTAGATTCTGCTGCTTTTACCATTTAATCCTTGGCTTTTTTTAATGCTTCTTGTGTTTGCTTATGCATTGCCTGTAGATCTTTGGCAAACACATTGGAGATTTGATCTGGGACAAAACCCAATCATGGATTATATCTTTTGGTAATGGAAAAAGGGATATTTTTGATGGCAGATGAGAAGGCATTGTTATGTGAGAATTCTGTCATTTTGATCCAATCTGCCCATGTTTCCTGGTTCTTGAAAATATAAAGACATAAATATTGCTCCAGTTCATGATTTATGCACTCTGTTTGTCCATTAGTCTGTGGATGAAAAGAAGTAGAGAGCTTTTGCAAAATGCCTAATGAAGAACAGAGTTCTGAAGTGAAAGCTGAAGTGAATTGTGGTCCTCTATCTGATACAATTGATGATGGTAAACCATGTCTGCACCAAACATTATCCCTAAATAATTTTGCTAAATGAATAGAGGAAGTAGCTTTTAAAAAACAAGGTATGAATACTACTTCCTTTGAAAATTGATCTACCACTACCAAAATGGCATCATATCCATTTGATAATGGTAAACCTGTTATAAAGTCTGTAGAAATATCTTTCCATGGAGATGTGGGTATTGGTAATGGTAAAAGTTTACCTGCTGGTGCTTTTTGTGAACCCTTTATAAGGGAGCATGCTTGATAGGATTTAATATAGTTAAAAGCATCTGTTGCCATATTTGGCCAATAAAAATATCACCTGAGCATATGTAATGTTCTTTGTTGTCCTCCATGACCTGCAATGGGAGAATCATGACATAATTTTAAAGCTTCCATTCATAGTTGTTCTGGAATAAAAATAATGTTGGTGTTTGTATGCATTAAGTATCCTTTATCTGAATTATAACACAACCCTGGAAGATCATCTTGAAGCAGATCCAGGGTGGCATTGACAACATCAAGCAGAAAAGTATTCATGAGGAGGGTGGCACAGTGGGGGAGGGGGAAAAAACAAGAGGGTGAAAGAACAATAATATCATGATTGGGATTCTCCAAAGCCTCACCATGATCAATGCACTGAAACAAAGCATCCACATGGCCATTGGAAGTCCTGGGTTTATAAATGATAGTGAACCAATATTCCATAAGCAGTTCAATTCATTGGGCTTGATGAGAGGAAAGATCTTGAGGTTGCTTCCAATGTTTAAAAGCCTGATGATCTGTCCAAATTTCGAAAGCAAGGTGATCAATGAGAAGATGACACCATTCCCTGAGGGTGTGAATAATAGCTAAAAGTTCCTTATTATAAATAGGATAATTCTTTTCAGCAGGGGAGAGAGAGTGGGAGAGATATGCTGCTGGGCACCATTGACCATCCACTAAGTAGGATAGGACAGCCCCTGTAGTGATGTCACTAGCATCAGTTTCCACTCTGACTGGTTTGGTGGAATTGGAATAAACCAGAAATGGGGCAGTACTCATGATGTTCTTGATGGTGATAAAAGCCTTTTGTTGAGGGCCATTCCATGAAAATTTCTTGTCTTTGCATGTGAGATCATTCAGAGGACAAGCAATATCTGCAAAGCCATGAATGAAATATCTATAGTAGTTTGCCAAACCAAGAAAAGCTTGGACTTGTTTGAGTGAACATGAGATGGGCCAATCTTGAATGGCTTGAACCTTGTTTATCTGCATCTTGACCCCATCTTTAGACACCACCATACCCAAGTAGTTAACTTTTTCTTGAATAAAGTGACATTTGGATGGTTTAAGGAACAAATCATTGTCTTGTAATTATTGCAAAACTTGAGTAACCAATTCTGCATGTTCCTGTTTAGTCTTTCCTTTAGAAAAAATGATGATATCATTGATGTAAATCATGACAAAAGACCATAAATCATGAAAAATATCATTGACCATTGTTTGGAATGTGCCTGGACTGTTGCACATTCCAAAATATATTACCAGGGGTTCAAATGCCCCAATAGGGGTGGTAAACACCCCTTTCCATTTGTCACCTTCTTTTATATGTATGTTGTTGTATCCCCAATGAAGATCTAGGGTCATGAAAAGATCTGATCCCTTTAATCTATTAATCAAGGTAGAAATTAGTGGTAATGGATAGTTATTTTTTACTGTCCAGTCATTTAGGTAACAATAATCAATGACCATGCATTTCCCACCATTCTTCTTTCCTATGAAAAAGACTGGCAATGTTTGAGGTGATTTAGAGGGTCTAATATACCCTTTCCTTGTTTCTTTGTTGATAAAATCCCTAACATCTGTCATTTCTGATTCAGATAAGGGAATTACTCAACCCTTTTTTGGAGTAAAGCTTTCTTTTAGCTCTACTGCATGATCCCATGGTTTTCTACTGAGCATGCATTCTAATTCCTTTTGCAAAAAGATCTTTATGAATTTCCAAAGTTTGAATGGTACTTGTTTTCAAATATCATCCATTTTGGCTGCTTCAATTGTTCTGAGAGGGGTAATCTTTTGATCAAAATAGATCTTCTTTTTCCACCAATCTATAATTGGATTATGACACTTGAACCAGTCATATCCAATAATCAAATCCATATTGCCTAGTGTTGAAACTAATGCATTGATTTCTTCTTTATATCTTGTGTTTGTTGCATCAGTAAAGCTAATACAAAGAGTTACCTTGGTGTGTAAATGTCCTTCTACTCCTTTGGTCCCATCTGCATTATAGACCACTATATCTCTTAATAATGGGGTTTCTTTTAAATTAAATCTTTTGATTAGTCTTTTATCCACAAAAGTTACCACCACTCCTGAGTCTAATAACACCATAGTAGTTCCCATTTTTATCAAATTGTTTTCTTGATTTTGTCCTATTAATTTAGTTTCTAACTTGAATTTATCCCTACCTTCAATTAAATCAAGGATTTTTTCTATTTCTGTTGATGAGCTGCAAATAAAAAAAATTTCTATTTTTTCAGAGGAATTAAGCATCAGTTTACAATCCCTGGCCAAGCTCTTTCAAGACCCCTCTTGGGCAAATGAAATCATTTTATTGTTAAATAGTGCAATATCAGAAAAATGAGGATATAAAAAGTTACTTCTACTACCTTGTTCAATAGAAGAATTTATTCTTTTAAATGTTTCACTTTGTTTGTGAAAACATCTTGCCAGTAAGCTCTGGCAGCTTCTCCATACATACTATCCTTGAAGACTTCTTCTATCCCTGAGTTCTGCCCTTTTTTCTTGGCAGCTTGCACTGCTAGTGTTCTCATATCTACAAAGGAAGCCTTATAAGTATTTGGTTTCCCTGGTACCTGCTTGAAATCCCCAAAGGTCAATATCTGCCTTTGAGGTATGGCCCTATTATTAGCTGGGGCACTGGCTCTTGGTTGGATGTGAGAAGAAGAGGTGAAAGGAAGATTAGACCTGCAGTCTCTAGCTATATGCCCCCTCTTATGACATTTCCAGCATTCTTGACCCACCCCAATGGTTTGCACATCTATATCCATTGAAGCTCCTTTCCCTGGTTGGGTTCCTGTTGCTGTGAAACAGGGGGGTTGCCAAGGGGGTCATGGTTGGAAAGAAGTTGATCTAGGAGGAGGGCCCTTTGAAGCTATATACCTTGATACTGGAGCAGAATGCTCAACAGCCATTCTTTTGGAAGCTCTTCCTATGATCTGGAATTGATTCATCAGATCTTGTGTAGTATCCTTTAATTCTTGGAGAGTGGCATGATGATAGATCTTGTAGGAAACCTGCTCTCTTAGCAGTTTCCTTGCATGCTCATCTGAGATCTCAGCATCTTTTTTCAAGATGATAAACTCCTGCAGATAATCATCAATTTTGCCTGTCTGCCTTAGTCCTTCCATTTTCTTGAGAGCTTCATGTGCAAGTTCATCAATGTGAAAGTAAGCCTTGATGTTTGCAAAGAGTTCATCTCTTGATGGCCAAACCTCTTGATCAATGCACCCTTCCAGCATGATCTACACATATCCTTCCACTTTTCCTTCCATTCTGGAAAGGAATGCTGCAGTCCTGATCTGATTATCTTTCCAATCAATGGAAGACTCCCACACTCTCATCTTCACCCACCACAACCTCCATTTTCTTTGATCTCCATCCCACTTGCTGGAATCTGCCACCTTTCTTCCATAATTCTTTATCTCCCTTACCAACTCCTCTATCTTATCTGTGTCCATTTTTTCAGGCTTCAAATGTGATGATTTGGTTGGCTGGAATAGACTGTGTAACCACCTGATTTGCTCACTCAATCTCAGCTGATCCTGGGTTGAAAAGGACAGGAGCAGGTGCTTTGGTTCCTTAATGGAGGGGCTGGACTCTAATATCTCTACCTGCTCCTCAAACTCTGATTCTTTGAGATCTCTTGGAGTCAACATGTTTGCTTAATGATCTGAGAATTCAAGGAGCTCCTATGGTTCTAAGACTGTGATAAGGAACCTTTAGAACTGCAGAAGGGCAAAGTGACCTGAGCCTTTCTGTGGCTGCAACCTTCCTATCTCTAGCCTTCTTGGCTTGGAAGTCAAGTGTGATCTGTTTATCATATTCATCAAACCTCTTCTAAAAGAACTCTCTTCTGGGTTTGTTATCTGTAAAACCTAGGATTTCTTTAGCTACTAAATCTGCAAGTACTTCTTCATGCCCCCAAAGGTATGAGCAACAAGCTGGCATAAAACTAGTGACTTAGAAATTCTTTTCTTCTGAGTGCTAACAGTAACATAATCTTGCACAAGTGAAATACCTTCTTGATATTGAATGACTTTGAGAGGCCTGAGAGTGCTCTTATCTTATCTAATCTGATCTGAGTGTAGCTTTGAACATAGAGCCACAGAACTAGGCAAAAGGAAATAGAGACAAGAGGCAGGAACTTGTAAAAGCAAAAGCTCAAGTGCACAAGACTAAGAAAATCTCAGCTTTCACCTTGACCTTTATATATTGTACAAGAATGTGCACAGACCAAGTACACTAGACTGGCCCTAAAGTATAGTACAGTAAGCTGACCAATGGCAATAAAATAGTGAGAACCCTAGTAGTAACATATGTTAAACATGAGGCATGACCTCATAGTCTAGACCAATCTAGATCTGTGAAATGTGAAGATATGAAATGGTGAAGAGGTGAAGAGGTGAAGAGGTGAAGAGGTCATGTGATGTGACTTTGTGAAGAGTGAACATAGTGTCAGAAATGTGAAAAATGTAATAAAATTATAACAATTTCATTGAAAATGCTCTAAATCCTAGATTAATCAATATATAAGAAAAAGGCATAAAGCAGAAATAAAGAGTATGGCAGGAGGCCATGCAGATATGGAAAAATAAAAGAGAAGACTATGGAATGGAAGCACAGGGTCAGAGGTACTTGTATTATAAGGACAGCAATTTCTACCACAGATAAGATTTCATCTGTTATAGTATACTTTTTAAAAATTTGATCACATGACCTTATCTTATCTTTGACACATGGTTATCTAATCTTTTATCTTATCTAGGCATGTAATGGATCACATGACAGATCTAGACCCAGAGCATAGAATTAGCCTCATATCTTTCACCTGTCTTTTATTTCTGATTTCTTCTATTTCAAAAGCTCTGCTTCTTTTCAGCCATTGGCTATTCTCACAGATGCTTCTTTTCCATTTGATGGTGCCTGTTATGAACAACAAGTTCAGAAGCACATGATCATGAGAATTTTATGCCAAATAAGAATAAACCCTAGAATATGGTTAAGTGGATTATTTAGAGTCCTCCTTGGATTTGAGCATAGCTTATGGTTGGATCTAGCATCTCAGATGATAGATGCATTTCCTGATTAGATCTTCAATGAATCTGGATCTCAATCTAGATGAGAATTAGATATAATCATGGCAGATCTCTAGATAAGATCTCCTTGGCCTTAAGACTAAGTATTATAGTCCGCATTTTTCATTTTTTGATCACATGACCTTATCTTATATTTCCATGTGGTTATCTAATCTTTTATCTTATCTAGGCATGTGACAGGTCACATGACAGGTCTTGACCCAGGGCATAGGGTTAGCCTTATATCTTTAGCCTTGTTTTCATTTCTGTTTTTCTTCCATTTTAGAAGCATTGCTCTCATTTAGCCATTGGCTATTCTCACAAATGCTTCTCTTCCATTTGATGGTGCCTCAGGGTCTGTGGGAATTCTCCCATCAGGGTCTTGGTCTGTGCACCTTTTTGTATAGTATAAATACTGTAGCTCTAGCACAACTCAAGCCCAGTCTTAAGCACTTGTATTATCTAGTATAGTGTTCTCCCTCATATAAACTTTCACTCTTATCCTTATCAATACCAACATTGAAGCCCTAGACTAGGGTTTATCATTCTTTTTGTACAATGTCCAAAACTGAATGTAACACTAAGAGCATATTCTAATCTCTGCTTATCCTGAACTCTTACCTTCCATTTCTATATAGCATTTTTATATATATCTTATCTGCATGGCTACTTGATCATATTCTTAGTAAGCATATCCTATACCCTATTCCTTATTTAGTATTACCCTATGCCCCAGAGATGATCCATGTATATCTATAATAGGTATAAATACATAGTGAGATTTAGTACAAGGCTCCCAGCCTTAACCACTTGTATTTTTACCATTTTTTAGTATTCCTAGATAGCTCTTTAATAAAGGGCTTTCTCTGGACACTAGTATAATGGCTCCTCAGATCTTGCTAACCTAAGTACTTTATCCTTCTCATCTCTCTTTTCAATCTGAATTCAACAACAAATTCATTGCACTCTTTTAAGGCAGGCTAGTTAGAGTTAGGAAGCATCATACAAAGTTCAACACTGTAATAGTGCCTTAGGGTCTATGGGAGAATTCCCATTAGGATTCTGGCTCATGTGTACTTCTGTATAGTATAAATACTGTAGCCTTAGAGTCTTAAGACCCCAGTCTTGAGCACTTGTATCACCTAGTACAGTATTTGCTTATCTATCAATTTAAAAGCTTTATTCTTATCTTATTTGACTTCAACACCATAGCCCTTGATTAGGGTTTATCTGTACTTCATTCAGAACATTACTATAACACTTGCTCAAGACTATCTTACTAGTCAAGGGCACACTTCACTGAAGAACATTTATAAAGAAAGAATATCTGTGGGATTACAAGAAGCAATTGAAAGATTTTGTATTTAAGGCAGTTCTTGGATTTGAGGATAACAAATTTGGTAGAGAATTATTTCAGCATTGATTTGATCAATTCAACAAACAGACAAGAAAAGACTTTATAGTCAAAAAGGCAAGAGATCACAAGATAGCAACTTTGGACCATCTTAGGTCACTTAGGTCATCTGGTTCATTAAAAACCCCTTCCTGTGTTCCTACTCTAGTCTCTCAAGCTATCCAACTTTGACCCCTATGTGAGCAGCTTGCAAGAAGGCCAGTTAACTGAATTAGATTCAATTCTATTGGAGAACATCCAGCAAGAATCAGAAATCCAGCCCCAATATGCTCTAGCCCCTTACCAGTGCCCATTCCACTCCCAGCTATCAACCTGTACACATATTGGGACAATTATGAGTACAGATACCAGAGATATGATGAAGTTACTGGTAAAAGAACTTATTAAAATGGAAGGATTGAAGAAGATAGTGGATCCAGAGTAGTGGGGTGGTGAGAAAAAGAATTAAAGAAAGTGATTTGCTTTTTTATCAGTATGGGTAGAGAAGCAGTGGTAAAAGAACAATAGGGAACTAACTGCAGCAGTTCTCTCAAAATTGGAGGGCAAGGCAAAAGACTTTGCACAAATTACTCTGGAGAAATTTATAGACAAGGAATTAGAGTATACAATAGCAAGGAATGGAAGTAGGAAAGAGTTGGAACTGGAAGAATGGCCAGATTTCACAGGAATCATTTTGAAACTAAGGAACTACTTTCACATCAATAAATTAACCCATGAAGCCTTAAAGAAGTTAGAAGGTTTGCATCATATCTTATCAATTGATGACTACCTTCTGGACTTCAAGATTCTTCAACAAGATGCTGACATCAGTATGAATCATGCAGTCAAGCTGATAAGAGAGCAAGTTCAGTATCAGGTGTATTAACAAGCTTACATGCAGGGTATCAAGGAAGATTACATTCTCTTCATTGAACAAGTACATACTATTGATTGTGCATTTGAGTGCATGGCCATAGAAAGGTCCATCCCTTGCTTCACTCCCCAATATATTCCTTCTTGTGATCATCCTCTATCCAACATGACATATAATCTGCAATTTCAAGTATCTAGGTCTAACCAGCCCAGGTTTACAACAGTTAGTATGCAACCAGGGCATGGTGTGCCCATGGAGATCAATAGACAGGCTGCAGCACAAGTCTGGACCTATTACCAATATGGAAAGCCTGGGCATATGGCTTGAAACTATAGAGGGCAGTTCAATCTGACAGCACCATAACTCTCAAACAACTTTGGAAAAGGCCCCTAGTGGGCTAATCCACAAGCATAGCAGCAGGCACAAGGGCCTCTGCAGGTACAGTACATGCAACCTGTTAGATTTTCAGATTTCACTCCATCAGATAAAAATGGATGAAGTATGGCAGAACTGGTTAGCATTGGACTGGTATATAACATGGCAGATGTGCAAAGATTTCAAGAGATTCTGTTAAAACTGTATCTCTCAAGTTCAAGTATACTATTAAAATGTATACTAAATTCCTTCCTGAATAAAACCCTTGTTGCTAGAGGACAAAGGTTAGGTTTTAGTGCCTTGTTGGTGCATGAATCTGAGGGAAGATTATAACTCCAGAGACTCCAGAGGGATCCAGGAAGGGTTTTGTTGATCAAATGGGACTCAGCTTTACCTTATGTGGTATATCCTTGCACTTTCCAGTGTCCCAATTTACATAGATGTCAGAGGTGGAGAAGAGGACTGTCTTGGTGCTCAACAAGAGGAACAGGCAGGACAAGGAGAGTCAAGCCTAGTCATGGGGGTGGGACCTTACAATTCCTTCAAGGATATTACTTGGCTCTGGAGGTTCTCTGGAGTAACCTGGAGGGTCAGAGTAAGTCTAAGGGCTCAATCAGAGTAAGGATGATGACAAGAGGATGTTTATGTCATTATTTGTACTGAGGTACAAGATACAGGACTACAGTACTTATATCTCATAGAGGCAGAACTATCTAGGAGTATAGCAAAGTAAGACAGGTGCAAACTCAGAAGTGAAGCAGATGTTTAAATATCTAAGAAACAAATGGAGATGTTAGGAAAGACAATGTCCAATCATGTCAGACTGAAACTGAAGAGTGACAGGATGAAACAAGGGGAAACAAGGAACAGAAACAGAACAGAAATAGTAACAATAATAGTAACTGAGAGCAGAAATAATAATGGAGTTATACTGGAACAGTCTGGAGATGACAAAATGGAACTGAGGTAGTATTTAACTGGAACAGAGATGGAACTAGAAATGGAATAAGGCAGAGTGGGAGTGGAGGCCAGGGAAGCATATATTGATAGAAGGTGAAAAGCATACATGCATAGCTGGGGTGGACTGGAATGGTGACAGAGGGCTGGAGTTGCCTGGAGGGGAGTCAGAGGGCTAGAGTGGCTTACTGGATATAAGGATCAGTTGTAAGCTGGGTCAGGTTTGGGTCAGAATTGGATCAGAGGTATGGGATATGACAAATTCCAGCAGTATTATGGGAAAGTATGAAAGAAGCAAGAGCTTATTTCCAGAATGTTTTTGAAACTAAGCAGAAGCAGAAGAAGGCTCAGGGAAAAGATTAAGGGAGTCTGCAAGGCTAGTAGCTGAACTCCCAGTATGTAAATTATCTTTGTTTTCTTCTTTGTTTTGTTCTGTTTCTATAAAATGGAAGCAAGTTTTTTTCTCCATGACAGTGTCTCAATTGAGCATGGCCTCAGAGATTGAATGCTTAATTCTGTCAAAATCTACTAATGGGCATTTAATTGCAGAAGGAAGTAAAGAGAAATAAGATCTAGTCAAATTATTTAACAGAAAGAAAAAAGATGAATTAGATGTAAGTATAAAGATCAATGGGGAAGTAAGTGGAAAGAAAGGTCTGAAAATGGAATGGTATGGACTAACATTTGCTATTATTGATTTAGGGACTTTAGTAATTTTATAGACCAAAGATTCATTTGAAAACATGGACTCTATGAAAAGAAATTGAATAAATCATTAATGGTATATAATGCTAATGGAACACAAGGAAATATAGGGAAGATTGCTTATTATGTTATTATTTATATAGTGATAAAGGCAAGGAATGGATTATCACATAGGGAAAGAACCAATGCCTATGTATCCAATCTAGGAACTCTAGATTTACTCATAGGATTTGACTAATTCAAACATTATAATTCTAACATTGATTGGATCAAGAAAACAATTGATTTCCCATGATGTATGAAAGACTACAAAACATATCTACTATCAAGAAAGGTATCTAAAGAAAAAAGTTCACAGTTAAAGAAAAAGATACCAAAAGAATTATGGGAATTTTTACCAGTTTTCTTCCAACAAGAATCTGAATGTATGCCAACATGAAACCCATGGAATCATGGAGTAGAATTAAAAGAAAATTTTGTATCCAAGAAAGGAAGAATCATTCCATTATCAAATAAAAAAATGAAAGAAGTTCAAGAATTTATGAATAAAGAAATAAAGAAGGAATATATTCAATCCTCAAAATCACCACAGACTTTACCTGTATTCTTTATCAGCAAGAAAGATAGAGAAAAACAAATGATAATAGATTATAGATATCTCAATAAGTATACTATCAAAAACAATTGTCCATTATTACTAATATCTAGTCTCATCAATCAACTAAATAGAGCAGATATGTTTATGACCCTAGATCTTTGATGAGATTATAACAATATACAAATAAAGGACAGTGATGAATAGAAAGAAGTATTCATCACCCCTATTAGAGCCTTTAAACCATTAGTAATGTATTTTAGGATATATAACTCACCAAGTACATTTCAGGCAATAGTAAATGACATTTTCCATAACATATGGGAACATATTGTAATATATATTGACAATATCATGATCTTTACAAAAAACAAGAATTGAAATCAACACCTTAAAATTGTCACAGAAGTTTTAGATTGTCTCTGTGACCACAACCTTTTTCTCAAATCATCAAAGTATCACTTTGCCCAGATACAAGTTAATTATCTGGGAATGGTTGTATCTAAAAAAAAGGTTCAGATGCAACTTAATAAAATAAGTGCAGTTCAAAATTGGCCAATACTAAAGACAGTCAAGCAGATACAAGCCTTTTTAGAACTTGTCAATTATTATTGGCAATTTGTTCCAAACTTTGCTAATATAGCAAGACCTCTAAATATACTCACAAGGAAAAATATCAAATTTCATGAACCTCTTTATGCATGGCAGCTTTTCATGCACTAAAGGAGCTTCTTACTTTTGAACTACTCCTCTGCTATCCTGACTCCACTAAACCCATTCAAATTGAAACAGATGCATCTGATGTTGCCACAGGTGCTATATTATCTTATCAACATAAAAATGGCCTATGGTGACCAGCAGCATATATCTTTCATTTGTTTGATGCTGCTGAAT
>JBBPKN010000113.1:0-71059 GCA_038089275.1 Pulveroboletus cf. rosaemariae | reverse complement strand
AGGTTAAGTAGTAGCAATGGCAAGAGGAGAGTGGAAGAGGGACCAAGGTGCTGGAGATGTGACAATTAGAGACTGGAGTGTGAGGTGGGCCTGGGCAAGTTGACATCATACCTTGCCTGTATAGAGGCAAAGGTAAGGTGTGACTGCCCCAGCCAGGAGAAGCCAGAGAGGAAATAGAAACAGAAGGTGGGAAAGGAAGGGGTACCCAATAGCAGGGCAGACTCAGAGGAGACAGAGGAGAGTCTTCAGCAGATGGCTGAGAGCTGTCACCTGATGGAGGCATCAATAAGGGAGGTGGGTGGGAAGGTATAGCAGGAGGCAAAGCACAAAAACCAGCTACTGGGGTGGCTAATTGATGCATTGGGAAAGGCATGGGTGAAGGAAACTGGAGAAGCCAGGAGTTTGAGGAGCAAGGATAGGGAGGTTGATGAGGTGGCAGCAGAGCTGTTGGAACTTTGCACAGAGGTTGGCAGAATTTCCATGGTAAACCAGGAGATTAAAAAGGCAAGCTTTGAGTAGATAGGGGATCTTGTGACTAGATCACTAGATCCACTACTTAGTTGGTTAATCATAAGATGGCCTGGGTTTGTCCAAATAATGGAGATGAAACTTCTCAATGATCTCTGAAGTGTGCCCTAATTCAGTGACAAGAAGCCATGAGGTCTCCTCATCAGTATCCTTATAATCTAACCACTTAACCAAATATAGTAATTTGCAGTTCCTTTACCTACAATCTATCTTTGAGTCTAGGATTTCAGAGATTTCAAACTCCAGTTCACTGTCAATCTTGACTGGTGGTGGGGGTGGTTGCATGCAATCAGGGATCATGTTGGGGACAGAGGGTTCAAGTTGAGAAACATAAAAGACTGGGTGAACAGACTTTATGTTTTCTGGAAGACAAAGTATAAAGGATGGCAAGCCTGCCTGAGTGATAATGGGATAAGGACCTAAGTTCTTTTCAGCAAGTTTCTTGAATGGCCATGTAGTCCTAAAGTACTTAGCCTTAATGAATACCTGGTCACCTACTTTAAAGTCCAGTGCCAGAAATCATCAGGCATTCACAGTTCCTTGATATCAGACTTGGATGACAGCTATTTATTCACAAAGGAAGGCATGGAGAGAATCAAGGTCAATGGCATATTCTTGAGCTCAGTTAGAGGTGAGATTGTGTTCTGGGTGCATGAAGATGTTCAGATGGTAGCCCTTATTAGTGAAAAAAGGGGAAACACCTGTGATAGCATTAGAGGTGTTGTTATAAGCAAACTCTGCAAGGGGCAGGAGTTCAGACCAGTTGTTCTGCTGATAGTTGCAATAAGCATGTAGATACTGCTCCAGGGTTTGGTTCATTTACTCAGTTTGACTATTACCCTCCAGATAATACCCAGAGATGAAGTAGAGGTGGATATTGAGGGCTTAACCCAGGGAATGGAAGAAATGGGAAATAAACTCAGAACCTTGATCAGAGGTGATGTGGGAGGGAACTCCATGTTTTCTCCAAACATGGAGTAAGAAGAGTTTAGCAAGCTCTGAAGAGGTCACCTTGTTGTCTATAGAGATGAAGATGCACTGCTTTGATAAATAATCTACAACAACAAGAATGATGAAGTAACCAGAGGAAGCTGGGAGCTGTTCAATGAAATCCATAGAGATGGAATTCCATGGCTTTTCTGGAATAGGGAGCTACTTGAGGAAACTGCAGGGTTTGTGACAGAGTATCTTGGCATGGGCACAAGCTGTACATGAAGAAATGTACTTTTTGATGAATGCTTGAATGCCAGGCCAGGTATATTCTTGGTGAATGAGCTCCAGTGTCCAATTCTGACCAAAGTGTCCAAATAAGGGGTGGTCATGCTTGTAGCAGAGAATCCAGAGGTGGAGGTTGGAGGCATTGGGGACATAGATGCAGTTGTCCAGATGCAAGAAGCCTTCTGGGTCTCTAGACCAATGAGAGTCAGATGAGAGGGTGCCAGACAAGTGGGTAGAGGCAGTGGAATCAGAAGGGAGTGCCAAGAGGATGTCATAATGGAGGGTTTTGATGTTAAAGAGGGATATGTGTTATGAATGTAACATTCACTAGCAGAAGAGTCATATGACAAGCACATGACCATGAGACTTTATTGCCAAACATGGACAAACTCTAGGATATGGTTGAGTTATTTAATCAGAGTATTCCCTTGGAGTTTAGGCATAGCTTATGTGGTTAGATCTAGCATCTCAGATAACAGGTGCTCTCCTGATCTAATCTCTGATGAATCTGGATCTTGATCTAGATGAGGGTCAGATCTGATTGTGGCAGATCTCTAGATGGGATCTCCTTGGCCTCATGACTAAGGGCATGGTCTAATCTCTGCTTACCCTGAACCCTGACTTCTATTCTACATAGCCTCTCCCTTGATATACTCTTTTATCACATGGCCCATTTAATCATATTCTTTACCCTTGCCCTATGCCCTATTACTATATTTAGTTATGTGCTGGAACCACTGGGTGGTCTGTGCACACTTAGGAATAGTATAAGTAGCAGGTAGTTCCTTGGTTTCGACTCCCCAGCCTTAATCACTTGTTTTTCTTGTACATAATTTCATAGGTGTTGCCTTATCAATACAGGCTATCCTTTGGTCTCTACTTGTGCTATTGCTCCTCAGGCCTTACTACCCTGAGTCCACACCACTCTTCACATTCTATTCAATCCAAATCTGACAATGAAACTGACACACCCTCTCAAGGCAGACCATTTAGGGTTAGAATGGGTCATTTAAAGATAGACACCATAACACTTGGTTAAGGCTATCCCTTACTTGACTGGGTGCAAGTGTTTGTCTATACCCAGAGCCCATTAATGTTTTCAAGGTTTTATTGATGAAGAAAGAATTTATATTGCCCAGCAAATTGAAGAAATATCCCACTTCACACATTATATACCAACACTGACATCAGACCTAAATATGTCACTAAACTATCCAGTGGACCTAAGCAAGTCATAAAACTGTTTCAGACTTAGTGGATGCTAGCCTGTTACGAAGTTAAGCAACTTGGTAAACTGCTTCAGTACAGTGGTATTATTAGATCTGGGCACATTGGTAAACTGCCACTATGAATCTGGACATATTCTAAAAAGGCCACTATTCTTTTAGTTCTAGAGGACACCTTGGGATGCTTTCATGTGGACACAAGCCTATTGGCCTCTGTGGTTCACATTTGGGGCATCTAGCTCCATTCTCTCTTGCCACTGTTTATAAGTGTCATATAACCCTTGTTACTGAACACTGAAATCGATTAAGCCAAACTGTCATACAGTGAAATCATCATAAACCATTGTCATTCATTAAATTGTACAGACCAGAGTACCAAAGATGAAAGGCTTAGTTGCAGACTAGAAGTCTTAGAGAAAGGTTTTTCAGATCATTAAGTTGTGGGTAATCACTGCAAACCCTTTTATTGATATCACATCACATAGAAAATCAGGAACCTCTGTGAAGATCTTTGATAGATTGGATCAAGTTGAAAGAACATAACAAGCTATATTCAATCATTGACTTCAAAAAAGTACTGAGAACATAGATCATTGGGAAGAAAAAGTAGAAGTCCAGAATGTTTGTTTTAGGCTTTAGATTCACTTCAATAAAGTCATGGATCTGGAGTTCAAGTTTTGTTTGCCAGTGTTATCAAACTGGTTTATCAAGAAGTAGACCAAAGAAACAGGAAGGTTCTCCTTTGAAGACAGTTCAAGAAAGTTGATTGAAGAAGCCTTGGATAAGAAACAATCAAAACAAGACTGAGAATAATCTAGAGAGTTTCTGTTTTTAGGTTGAACAGACTGCGATGTCTATAAACAAAGATTCCTTTCTAGAACCAAGTCAAGACTTAGGTTGGAAGATCAATGACCATGATCAACAAAGACATCTAGCTAGTCAGGAGAATATGAGAAGGTTTATTCCAATCATGAAGTCAGCTTAACAATATGGACCAGAATACTGGAGATGCTAGAGAGGAAACCCAGAGGGACACAGTGAGTTGCTCCTGTGTGAACACAGGCTGGAAGTTATGCAGATTGACAAGGGTGTAGTTGCTATTCCCCTCTTGGGGATAGATATCCCATCATCAAGTTAAAGTGTCAAGTTTAGCACCTAAATAACCAGGGTGAAAATGAATGATTAGATGAAACTGAGAGAGAAACTCTGACCACCAGGCTTTCTGGTGGGTCAGAAGCTTAGATGTAGTGAAATATTCCAGGTTCTTGTGATCAGTGATAACATTCACCAGAGAACTGGAATCTTTGAGGTAATAATGCCAGGTCTTGAATATAGTGAAAATAGCAAGGAGCTCCTTATCATGGGTGTCATAGTTGAGTTCTGGCATAGTAAGCATATGTGAATAGAAAGCAACAGGGTGGATCTTATCATCCAGGCACCAGAGTGAGAGAATTCTGGTGATTGCATAGTCTGAGTATTATAATGCACTTTTTCATTTTTTTCCTTTTTCAGCATTTTCTTCTCACTACTGTAACTCTTCACATTGTTACATCACATGACTATTTCACATCTTCACCATCTTCACATTATCACACCTTCACATTTTCACCCTTTCACATTTCACTTCTTCATATGTCACAGATCTAGAGCAATCTAGACTCTGCTGTCATAACTCATGTTTATCTGCTGTATTTCTAAGGTCCCCACTCTTCTTTTGCCATTGGTTGGCTTACTGTACTTTATTTAGGGCCAGTACCATTTACATGGTCTGTGCACATACTGTAGCAATATAAAAGGAGATTTGCTCAAGTCTGGGTTTTCCCAGTCTTATGCACTTGAACCTTCCAGTTCTACAAGTCCCTTGGCTCTTATCTTTCTTAACTCTTGCCTAGTTCTTGTTGCTCTAAGTTTAAAGCAACTACTTAGGTTGATCAGCACACACCAAGGCTAGGTGTTAGAATTAGGTCAATGCATCAGCAGCTGTGTTTCACTGAGGTATTAGTCTCAATGATGAGAGGAGCATCAGGGATCCAATGGATCAGAATAGAAGCAGAAGTAAAAGCATCCTTAAGGTGCTGGAAAGCAGCATGACAAGAAGTGTTGAAATCCCAACAAGCAGACTTGTGAGTGAGGCAAGTCAGGGGAATAATGATATTAAAGTAGCTTTAGATGAAGTGGCAGTAGAAATTAGCAAAATCAAGGAAAGACTAAATATCTTGAACATTGCAAGGCTCAGGCCAATCCTGGATGGATTGAACCTTTTCAGGGGATATAGTAAGCTCTGAAGGGGAGAGTTGGTATTCAAGATACTCAGTAAAATCAGTATGGAATTTGCATTTCTCAGGTTTGGCAAAAAGGCTGTGTTTTCAGAGATGGCAGAGAACTTCACAGACATGCTCAGTATAAGATGGCTGGTCAGCAGAGAAAATTAGAATATTATCCAAATAAATAATTACCAAAACATCAAGAATCTTGGCAAAAATAGAATTGACAAACTGCTGAAAAGCTGCAGAGGCATTGGTAAGCCCAAATGGCATGACAAGCCACTCATATGAGCCATAGTACATACAAAAGGAGGATTTCCACTCATTGCCCTTAGCAATGCAAATTAAATGATAAGCATGTCTAAGATCAAGTTTGGTATAGATAGTTGCACAGCTTGGAGCATCAAGGAGATTGGAGATGTGTGGAAGGGGGTAGCAGTCTTTCTTTGTGATCTTGTTGAGTCCTCAGAAATCTACACATAACCAAAGGGATCTGTCCTTTTTTCAAATGAAGAGAATAGGGGCAGTATGAGCAGATGCAGAGGGTTGGATGAAATCAGTAGCTAGATATTCATCTAGAAAAATCCTAAGTGCTTCAAGCTCAGAGGGTAATAGGGAATAGGTGGTGCTGACAGGTAGTAAGGTGCCTTCTTTCAGATCAATCTTTAGGTCAAACTTGTGGTGGGGGACAAGAGTAAATGCCTTGCTTTTGCTAAACACATTAGCAAAGTCATGGTATTCCTGAGAAATGCCAGAAAGGTCACCTAGAGGAGGGGAAATGGAAATGAAATGGAGATGACTTTCCAGAGATCAGAGTTGCAGAAAGAACAGAACTAAGCCATCAAGGCTACAGGCATGTACAAATGCTAATGAGCTGAGTAGCTCAATTGATGGAGGTTTGGGGTCAGGGGAACATGGTAAATCAGATTCAAAGTCAGCTTGGGGTAAAGAAACCAGAAGCTGCAGAGGTAAGCTTAGGGATGTTAATGTTACAAATATAACATTCACTAGCAAAAGAGTCACATAACAAGCACGTGACCATGAGACTTTATTGCCAAACAAGGATAAACCCTAGGATATGGTTGAGTTGTTTCTTCAGAGTTTTGCCTTGGGTTTGGGACACAGCTTATAGGGTTGGATCTAGCATCTTAGATGAAGGTATTTCCCGATCGGATCTAGATAACATCTGATCTAGATTGATGGATCTGATCTGTGGCAGAGATTCAAATGGGATCTCCTCAGCCTCTTGGTTGAGGGCATGGTCTAATCTCCGCTCACCCTAGACCCTTGGCTTCCATTCCACACAGCCTCTCCATTCTACACACCTTATCCACATGGCCATTGGTCATACTCTCAGTAAGCACACCCTATGCCCTATTACTATATTTAGTATTTCCCTATGCCCTGGAGGTGGTCTGTGCACATCTGGACTTAGTATAAATAGCAGGTAGTTCCTTGGTTTTAGCTCCCCAGCCTTAATCACTTTGTTATCTTGTACATTGTCTAGTGCCTTGACAATACAGGCATTCCCTCCTAACTAAGTGCTATGGCTCCTCAGGCCTTGCTACCCTGAGTCCATTACATTGCTCTTCACTCTATTTCAACTGAATCTGACAATGAAACCAACACACCCTCTTAAGGCAGACTGTTTAGGGTTAGGATGAATCATTCAGAGATCGACACTGTAACAGTTGACATGTTTGGTTTAGATAATCAGAATGAGATATGACTTGATACCCAGTCAATCAACAGATTGTAGTGGGCAAGCCAGTTGTGTCCTAGAATAAGAGAACTAGATCCATCCAACAGAGTAACATAATATGTCATTGAAGTGATATCACTGGTTTCAAAACAAACAGAAAGATCAATGGCATTCATAATCATAGAATTGAAAGAGCCATCAAAAAGTCAGAGCTGCAACAGAGGAATGGAATAAGTCAGGAGATTGTAGGTACTGACTAACTTGGTGTCTATGAAACAATCTAAAGAACCCAAGTCAATCAGGGCAGAAAATGAAGGAATTTTATGTGAAAAAAGGGTGACAAGAGGCATAAATAAAGCATTATCTAAAAGAACAGATGCATTAAGTCTAACCTCCAGCCTGTGCAGAGTTACAGAGGCTGTTATAGTCAGTGTTGGACAATGTACAAGGAGACAATATAACCCTAGTCTAGGGCTTAACAGTGTCAATGTGGGATGAGAGTAAAGCAAAGTTATATGAGTGAACACTATACTAGATGATACAAGTGCTCAAGACTGGGGCTTGAGATGTGCTAAGGCTACAGTATTTATATGGTACAGAACAGCACATAGACCAAGACCCTGATGGAAGAATTCCCATGGACCCTGAGGTACCATTAAATGGAAGAGAAGCACTTGTGAGAATAGCCAATGGCTAAAGAGAAATAAGGCTTCTAAAATGGAAGAACAATGGAAATGAAAACAAGGCTGAAGACATGAGGCTAACCCTATGCTCTGGGTCTAGACCTGTCATGTGACCCATCATGTGCCTAGATAAGATAAAAGATTAGATAACCACATGGAAAGATAAGATAAGGTCACATGATTAAAAAATGAAAAATGCGGACTATAACACTACCTCTTTTTTAGGTCTTGGATTTCAGACAAGACATTCGTAATGGTTGAACTTTGGTACAATTGTCATATGGTCAAAATAGTGAAAGAAACAATTGTTGATCCATCATAAAAGGATGACAAGGAGCTAAAGGATAAAGCTGGTGGAATTCTTTGATAAGCTCTGGAGAATTGACCAAATTGTCTTTTGTTTGCCAAGTATGATCTGTTTCACTATATCCAGTTCAATGGACCAAATATTCCAGCTTGCCTTTTTGGATACGAGAATTTACAATGTGGTCAACTTCATACTCTTCATGGCCTTCTTCAGTTATGATGATTGGATCAGGTGTGAAAATGTCTTGTTTGTTCAAAGAAGGAAGATAGGCATTGATCCTTGAAATATTAACAGTAGAATGAATTTGCATGGTATTCAGCAGTCTGAGATAAACTGCATGAGGAATAACCTTGAGAATTTCAAAAAAATCAATCCATTTCTTTGTTAACTTTTTAGATGGATAGGGAAGCAATAGATTCTTTGTGGATAACAAAACTAATTGGCCTTTATGGTACTGAGGCACATTGAACTTGTTTTGTTTTTTCATTCTTTCTTTTGTTTGTTCTAATGCTTTCTTGACTTCTTTGAATGTCTTTGACATGTCTCTGAGAAATAAGGAAGATGGAACAGTGCTAGGTGGGGCTTCAAACCCCATTCAAGGATGATAGGTCTTGGTAACCTCGAAAGGAGTAGTCTTGGTGGATGTTGAATAGAAATTATTATGATGATATTCCACCATCTTTATCCAATCTGCCCATTGTTCTTGCCTTTTTGCAATAAAGTTCTGTAAATAAGTTTCCATTTCTCGATTTATTCATTCCATTTGACCATCTGTTCTTGGGTGATAAGCCATAGAAATCTTCTGTTTGATCTGAAGAATTTCATTGAGCTGTTTGGAAAATTCTGAGACAAATTGAGGGCTGTGATCTGATACTATTGTAGAAGGGAGGCCATGTTGAGACCAAACATGATCTCTGAAAAGTTCTGCTGTAACAAGAGAAGAAATAGAAGAAGAACAAGGAATAAAAACCACTTTTTTAGAAAAACAATCCACTACCACCATGATTGCATCAAATCCTTTTGAAATAGGTAAATCTGTAACAAAATCCACTGAAATGTCTTCCCATGGTGCCAAAGCCATAGGAAATGGTTTAACTGGAATAACAAACTCTAATCCCTTAGATGTAGCACAAGAAGAGCAATGTGAAACAAATGATGCTACATTTTCCTTGAGACCAGGCCAATAATAAAATCTTGCTATTGCATGCCTAGTATGGTCTTGACCCAAATGACCACCTATTGGAGAAGAGTGAAATAAATTAAGAGCTTCTATTTGTAATTTTTTTGGAATGAAAATTTGATTGTTTTGATTTAGATAAACTTTGTTTTCTGGACTATAACACCAGTGGGGTGAAAGGTGAAGATCCACTGATGCTGCTTGAACTTGAGAGAAAAAAAAAGAAGAAAAAATAATAGCTCATTGAAACACCAAGAAAGGAAGCATAAGAACTTGTTTATTTGGTTTGGGTTTATTATCAAAATGATCTTGTCTTTGAGATAAAGTGTTTGCTCTACCATTGGAAGATTCCAGTTTATAAATCATCTTGAAATTGAATTCAGTAAGTGTGGCTTGCCAACAAGCTTGACAGAGGGAAAGATCTTGTGGACATTTCCAATATTCTAGATTCTTATGATCTATCCAGATTTCAAAAGAATCTCATCTGATAAGATAATGTCGCCAATCACATAGAGCACGAATAACTGCAAGAAGTTCCTTGTCATAAATGGGGTAATTTAATTCTGCTGCATCCAAGGAATGAGAGATAAATGCTGCAGGTTGCCATAAACCATTTTCTTGTTGATAAGAAAAAACAGCACCAATGGCAACATCTAATGTGTCCATTTCAATATGAACCAGTTTGGAAAAGTTAGGGTAACAAAGAAGAGGATTGGATGTGAGAATTTCCTTGAGACAAATGAAAGCTGTCATGTAGGCAGCTGTCCATTCAAACTTGACATCCTTTTTGGTAAGCAAATTGAGAGGGTGAGCAATATTGGCAAAATTGGGAACAAATCTTCTGTAATAATTTGCTAATCCCAAAAATGCTTGCACTTGTTTGACTGTTCATGGAATGGGCCAGTTTCATATGGCACTGGTCTTGTTTAACTGCATTTGTACCCCCTTTTTAGATACAACCATTCCTAAATAATCAACTTGGGATTGTGTAAAATGACACTTGGATGGTTTGAGAAATAGGTTGTTATCCCAAAGATGGCCTAATACTTGAGCAACAATTTCTAGATGTTGTTGCTTGGTCTTGTTTCAAGTGAAAATCATGATGTCATCAATATATATGACCACATGTTCCCACATATCATGGAAGATGTCATTGACCATGGCCTGAAATGTACTTGGTGAATTGCACATGCCAAAGTACATGACCAAAGGTTTGAAGGCACCTATAAGAGTGGTAAAAGCTCCTTTCCACTCATTACCTTTCTTCATTCTAATATTGTTATAACCCCATCAGAGATCTAGGGTGGTAAACATATCTGCACCATTTAGTCAATCAATTAGCATAGAAATAAGAGAAAGTGGATAATTGTTTTTTATCATATACTCATTGAGATAATGATAATCAATTACCATGCATTTTCCACCATCCTTTTTGCTGATGAAAAATACTGGTGATGTTTGAGGTGATTTTGATGACCTAATATATTCTTTTTTCACTTCTTTGTCAACAAATTCTCTAACCTCTTTCATTTCCTCATTTGATAAAGGAATGATATGATCTTTCTTTGAAATAAAGTTTTCTTTTAACTTTACTCCATGATCCCATGGTTTTCTAGTTGGCATGCATTCTGATTCATGCTGGGAGAAAATGGGTAAAAATTCCCATAGTTCTTGCAGTAACTCTTTCTTTAATTGTGAACTTTCTTCTTCTGTTACCCTTCTTGATACAAGATGTGTTTTGCAATCTTCTTCACATCTGGGAAAATCAATAGTTCTTTTTACCCAATCAATGTCTGGGTTATATCTTTTGAACCAGTCATATCTGATTAATAAATCCAGCATTCCTAAAGAAGAAACATATGCATTGATTTATTCTTGATGCCACTTACCATATTTTCCTTTTAAAGCAATATATATGATCATGTAATGTGCAATTTTTCCAATATTTCCTTGTGTTCTATCTGCATTGTAAATGGTTAGCACTTTAGGTAAATTCTTTTTGTAGAGTCCATGTTTCCAAACATATTTTTGGTCAATAAACATTACCAATGCCCCTGAATCCACAATGGCAAAGGTAAGGCCACAAGATTCCATCTTAAGCCCATTACATCCTCTGACTTCTCTGTCAATCTTGACACTTACACCCAGTTTGTCTCTTTCCTTTCAATTAAATAACTTTGCTAGATCTTGTCATTCTTTACTTCCTATAGCAAATAAATGTCCATCAATTTCTTCAGATGGAATTAAGCACCCTATTTCTGGGGCCATGCTCATTCAAGATGCTGTCACAGAGGAAGAAGCTTTCTTCTATTTTATAGTAATAGGACAAAAAGATGATAGGAAAGAAGATTGATTACATACAGGGAGCTTCATCTCTAGCTGAACTGACTCCCTTAGGCTTTTCCTGAAGCCTTCTTCTGTTTCTGCTCTGATTCAAAAATATCCTGGAAGTATGCTCTTGCTTCCTCCATTGAGCCCCATGAAGCGGCTGGGATCTCTTGAAACCTTGCTGTGTCAGCCATATTGTAGACCAGTCCAAGAGAAACTGGCTCTGCAGTTTGCCATTCATTTTTGTCAGGTGGAGTAAAATCTGAAAAACAAACTGGTTGGACATATTGACCTTGAGAGGTCCCTTGAGTTCATTGTGCTTGTGGATTAGCCCTCTGGGGACCTTTTCCAAACTTGTTTGAGGGTTGAGGAGCTGCAGAATTAAAAACTCCTCTGCAATCTCTTGCCAGATGACCTGGTTTACCACATTTATAGCAAGTTTGCACTTGCTGCTGTGCCTGCCTATCTATCTCCATAGGGGCTCCTCTCCCAGGCTGCATTCCAGTTGCAGTAAATCTGGGTTGATTGGTTCTGGGAGGTGGATATCATGGTTGGTAGGTATTGATAGGAGGATATTGTGGAGGAGGGTAGCAGGGAGTGAATCTCAGAGCTGATTATTCTATGGCCATGCGCTCAAATGCATGACCAATTGTTCTGCACTGCTTTTGAAAGAGAATGTAATCCTCTTTTATTTCCTGCATGCAGGCTTGCTGATATACCCTATATTGGACCTGTTCTCTCATCAGCTTGAGAGCATGGTCATCACTTATCTCTGCATCTCTTCTCAACATCTCAAAATCCTGGAGATACTTGTCAATAGAAGAGGTATGTTTCAACCCTTCTAACTTCTTCAAGGCCTCATGTGTTAGCTTATCTATGTGAAAATAGTTTCTAAGCTCAATTGTGATTCCTGTGAAGTTGGGCCATGCAAATAGCCCCATCATCTCCCTTGCACCTTCAGAATTCAATCTGTACTCAGTCTCGGCATCCCAAAACCTTTCCAGAGTGATCTGGGCAAATCCTTCCACTCTCCCTTCCAATCTGGATAGGATGGCTGCAGTTAACTCTCTATTGTTCCGCCACCTTTGCTTATCCACCCAGACTGAAAGAGAGGCATACCACTTTCTCCACTTCTTTTTATCACCTGCCCACTTTCCTGGATTACTAATCTTCTTTGATCCTCCCATCTTTGTAAGTTCTTCAACCAGTAGCCTCATCATATCACCACTGTCCAAAGTTATATTCATCCCAGGTATAGTATGGGTCATATGCTGGGAGGGGCACTGGGGCCTGAAGTACAGGGTTGGGGTATACCTTGGCTGGGGTACTGGGTCAGGCTGCTGCTGGGGTTGCTGGGATAGAATTGATCCTAGCTCAGTTGATTTGGGCTTATTGAACAAGCTTGTGTAGAGGTTGAAGTTTGACAGGATTGGTTACTGTTTGGGGAAGTCAGGATATGGTCTTTAAACTCCTAGACAGTCTGAGGGAATGAAGTCTTTCTGTTATTGCTACCTTGTAATCTCTACCTCTCTTTGCTATGAAGTCCTTCTTTGTCTGTTTGTCAAATTTATCAAAACAAGACTGAAATGAAAGTCTTCTGAATTCATTGTCTTCAAACCCAAGAACCACCTCAAAGATAAAATCTTTTAACTGTTTCTCATGTCCCCATGAGTATTCTTTTTTCATTAAAAAACACATTCTTCAGCAGTAAGTGCCCTTGACTAGTATTGTAGTCTTGAGCAAGTGTTACAGTCAGTGTTGGACAATGTACAAGGAGATAATATAACCCTAGTCTAGGGCTTAATGGTGTCAATGTGGAATAAGAGTAAAGCAAAGTTATATGAGTGAACACTATACTAGATGATACAAGTGCTCAAGACTAGGGCTTGAGACATGCTAAGGCTACAGTATTTATACAGTACAGAATGGTGCATGGACCAAGACCCTAATGGGAGAATTTCCATGGACTCTGAGGCACCATCAAATGGAAGAGAAGCACTTGTGAGAATAGCTAATGGCTGATGGAAAACAAGGCTTCTAAAATGAAAGAACAACAGAAATGAAAACAAGGCTAAAGACATGAGGCTAACCCTATGCCCTGGGTCTAGACCTGTTATGTGACCCATCACATGCCTAGATAAGATAAAAAATTAGATAACCATGTGGAAAGATAAGATAAGGTCACATGATTAAAAAATAAAAAATGCGGACTATAACAGAGGCTATGGACTATTTTTTTGCCTCTAAGATAAAAGCCTCTGGTTTGATTTCCAAAACAGAGGTTTTGGCAGTGTGAGCTTTGGCCACCTTGAAGGAAGACTTGAGGCAGTCCTTTGCTATATGCTTTGTGATACCACTGAACAAACAGAGGTGATTCTCCAGTCAATGCTTGCATTCTTTGGTAGTGAGCTTTCTGTCCTTATCAAGCTTGGATAATAAGTCCTGCTTCTGGGGAACAGACAACTTGGAGAAGCTGGAGGAACTAGCTAATGTGTTTTTTAATTCATTAGGGCTGGAGGTCAGAGCAGAGGGTACAGAGGGTATATCAGATGATTTGGATGGGTAAGATGACTTTTCTTGTTGGCTGATTTCAAATTTGCACTCCCAGTAATGAGTGTCAATGGTCTGAGCCAGCTGGTGCAGCTCAATGAGGGTTGGGGGCTTGCCAATGTGGGAAAGGTCATTTTTGATGCAGTCTAGGAGACCATTATAGAAGTAGTGGCAGAGGGCATCTTCTCCATAGCCCTGGACTTGAAATACAATTCTGTTAAACTCAACTACATATTTGTTGATTTGTTGACCATTCTTCATAGTCAACTGGTCTAGCTGGTGCTTTGCATTTCCAACCAGGTCATGGGGTCCAAAATTGGTCCAGAGTTCCTGAATGAACTCCTTATAATTGTTCATTCACAAGAGGCAAAAGTTAGAGTCTTCAGTAAGAAGAAGGTTAGGCTTGAACCATTCCAATTCCATGCCCTTAAGGTAGGACTGAGCATAAGTGACCTTGGCTTGGTCATTGGCAAAGGCTTTGGGATGATCCTGGAAGTTTAATTCACATTACACCAGAAAAATGCGGAGCTTCCAGGGATTAGTTCTGTCAAACTGGTCCAGTTCATGTACTTTAGTACACTGTGATGTTTCAGGAGTAAGGCAGGAAGAGTGAGCTAATCTGCGAATGGTGCTAGTGAGATCAGTGATAATATCATGGTGAATGGGAATAGATTCTGGGTCTGGAAAAGGTTTAGGGTCATTCTCCAGAATATTGAAATATCCATCAGAGAGGTCATCTCTAGGGTCATCTGGTACTCCTGGCTGGGCACCATGGTTGTCAGGGGTGTGGGGAGGTTGGGGAACCTTGGAACCATTAGGGGCTTCATTAACTGGAGCACCAGGTGTGGAAGAGTGGAAGGAAGCAGGGGCCTGTGAGGCTGAGCCTGGGGCTTGGCAGGCAGAGAAACTCTTGAACTGATCAAGGACAGCATGAGAGTAAGCTCTAGTTACATGGATAGACATGATAGCAGTACTAGCACAAGTGGCAGTTTGAATATACTGTTATAAAATTGTGACATACTTCAGGAGTACTCCAGATAACTCCGAAGTAGATGGGGCTTGGCTTCACCTTATGTGGTGCACCCTTATGCTAGTACCAGGTGCCCTAATTTATGGAGGGGTCAGAAACTATTGGAGGTCCAGAATAGGCCATAGAGCTTTTTCAACAGAAAGTACAATGTCAAGTCATGGAGTAAGTCATGAGACTTAGTGTAGGGTATGATGTCAAGTCATGAGGCAGGAGGGGGTCTAAGGGGATTGTAACATCATGTTATGATTGATATTCAAACTCCAGTACAAAATACAGGGCTGCAGTAATTATATCTCAGAGAGGCAGATTATTTAAGAAGGAAATGGAGATATGAAAGGAGTTGTCTCATAAGTGAAGCAGGTGCCAATGCATCCTGGATATGAATGGAGATGTCAGAGAAGACAACATCAAATAATATCAAACTGAAACTAAATGATGACAGGGAGAAGTGAGGCAGAAAGAAACAGGAACAGGAAGTGAGATCAGAGGAACTACAGAGTTATATTAGAATGGTACAGAGTTAGTGTAGGTAAAGTTGGAAACAATCATTAGGTAGGAAAAGATGGAGGTAAGGGAACTAGGAAATATGCAGCTTAAAGTGTGAAAGCAACCAGAATTGCACTGAAGACATAGCAGAGTTGACCCATTGGCATGAAATGTGACAGAAACCCTTTCTGAATCCCTCCAGATGCCTCTGGACATCTCCAGAGTCTCTGGAGTTATAATCTTCCCTCAGGTTCATGCACCACCAAGACACTAGAGCCTGATCTTCATTCTCTAGCCATAAGGGTTTTATTCAACAGGTATAAGTTTTAACAGTATACTTATACTTGGTATATGTTTTAACAGATACTCTTATCTCTGTAATCACTAAGGAAGCAGAGCATCAAAAGGTGAAATACCCACATTGATTTGATGGAAAAACCATAATAGAGATGTGGCCATGTCTATCAACTCATCAGTTCATATACATGAATAAGAAAGAGGGCAGCACACCATTAAGAGTGGGCATGGGAGCTGGAAGCACAGTCCATCAAAATGCTGGGAGTATGATACTATGAAGCACTTAGCAGCTTTTCATAAGAATGATATTGGAGAAAAGAAATCTACTATGAGTTATGTTGCAAATGTTGTTGCTAAAACTTTCCATCCCACTAAAAAGAGACTGTTAAAACCTATACCAAGATGAGTATACTTTTAACCAGTTCCTCTTTTTTAAATGAAACCCTTGACACTGGAGGAAGATCAGAACTCTGGGGTGCTCTGGAGAGTTCCAGGGAAATCTAGGAAGGGTTTCAATGGTTGAACAGGACTCGGCTTCACCTTATGTGGTGTGCCCTTGCACTTCTCTGTTGTCCCAATTTACATAGATGTTGAAGTGGATAATAAAGCTGTCTCTATGCTCAACAGGAGGGACAGGCAGGACAAGGAGAGTCAAGCCTAGTCATGGAGGTGAGGTTTTACAACTCCTTCAAGGATATCGCATAGCCTTGGAGATACTCTGGAGTAACCTGGAGGGTCAGAGTAAGCCCAAGGCTCGAGCAGAGTGAGGATGATGACAAGAGGGTTTTCTGGTGTTTTTGTTGATATTCATACTGAGGTACAAAATACAGAACTACAGTACTTATACCTCAGAGAGGCAGAGCTATCTAGAAGTGTAACAAAATGAGACAGATGCAAACTCAGAAGCAAAGCAGATGTCTAGATATCTAGGAAACAAATGGAGATGTCAGGGAGACAATGTCCAATCATGTCAGACTAAAACTGAAGGGTAACAGGATGAAACAGGGGAGAGCAAGGAACAGGAATGGAATAGGAAGAGCAACAATGATGGTAACAGTAACTGACTGGGAATGGTAATGGAGTTATATTGGGACAGTCCGGAGATGACAAAGGGAAACTAGGATAGTACTTAACTGAAGCAGAGATAGACTGGAAGCAGAATGGGCAGAGTGGGAGCAGAAGTCTGGGGAAGCATATAATGCTAAGGGGCAGGAAGTGTACATGCATAGCTGGGGAAGACTGGAATGGTGATGGAGGACCAGAGTTGCCTGGAGGGGAGTCAGAGGGCTGGAGTGGCTTACTAGATGTGAAGACCAATTGTAAGCTGGGTTGGAATGGGGTCAGAATTCAGGTCAGAGGTCCAGGATATGACAGTTGTGAATAAAGACACCAACTTAAAGTATGGCATTTTCAGTGTCCTGGACAACTCCTGCAATAAGATGCTAATTTCTAGCTTGTTGTTTGAGGAGTCAGAAAATGCAGAGGATAACACAGATGTACCAGATTGGTTCTCAGTCACTGATAAAGATATTTTTGAAGATGTCTGGAACCTGGAAAAGATGTTATATTTTCCTCTTTTCTTTTACCCTCTTGTTTCATTCTTGTCTTAGCTTCTGCTTTTCATGCACCTCAGATGCTTTCTTGTTCTCTTTTTCTTGATTAGACTTCTGCTCTTCTCATGCCCTAGCCCAGTCTAGGTTGCTCTTTTATTACACCATTTGCCCAGGTATTCTATCTTCCAATTAGCTAACTTATAATCATTCCACCTCTTTTTATCTGCTTCTACATGGATATATTACTCATCATTTGTCAGCATGATTACTATAGTTGTCTTTACTTGAACCTTACTAGTTGTACTATAAAGTAGCATACTTCCAGTTCTCCCTCTCTTTATACTACTTCTATCTTGCAACTCCCTGCATACTCCTTGTTCTTGTATCTAGTACTTGGAATCCATCCTTGATTGTGACCTGGCACTCTCCAGTCTAAAGCAAGTCATTCTAGTATCCAACTTTGGCACAGCCCTGTGTCTATAGCCATTATCCTTGAGGCACAACACTTTATTTGTCACCTAATCCTTATTTATGAGATTTTATCTTTGGCAGAGTCTCCCTCATCCTTTCTAGCAAGGTCTATGTTAGTTCCTATCCAGGCCTAGCATAACAGGAAGCCAGAGTGCTGCTAGATAAGAATAACATGTCTATTATCTGCACTGCCCCTAATAAGCATGATAAGAACATCACTATGGAGGTATATGATGAGCATACTTATTCCTGCCAAGTTAAACTCTTTGATTTAGGATTAAACCATCACATTTCTCCATATTGTAATCATTTTGAGAACTTTGTGACTATCCTGAACAAGTTGTTCACTGCTGCAAACCATCAGAAATTCATTGTAACAGGTGTCAGCAACATGGTGATTAAGATATCAAATGGGTATGACTTAACCAAACTACAACTTACTGAGGTGTTATTCTCAACTGAAGTTGGGTATATGCTAGTTTCAATCAGCCATCTCAATGAGCTTGGACTCTCAACCACACTTGCTAAAGGTTTCTGCACCATCTGTGGATTAGATGGTAAAATAATCAGAATGATACCATGCATCTCCAAGGGCTTATACTATGTTATGCATGAACACAACACTGCAAACACTGCTAGTGAGACTGTGACAGTCATGCAACTGCACTGTTGATATAGGCATATTGCCCCATCCATTGCTTAGAGCCTAGTGGAAAAAAAACTGGTCAGTGATTTAAAATTTGACACAACATTGGACAAAGGCACCTTCTGCAAGTTATGTATGTATGCAAAGGTGACCTGAAAGCCCATTGTGAGGGTTTGCAAGGGAGAGTATATGGCATCAGTTAATGTACTTGTTTGGTCAGATATCTGGGGGTCTGCTCTGATTGCAACCTTAGATAACAGACACTATTATGTGATGTTTACCAATGATTACTTGTGCCTCACTTACCTGTATTCCCTTTGTCAAAAGAGTCAGACTTTTAAAGCCTACCATTTTTTTTAGACTTGACTTGATTAGTAGCTTACTGCAAAAGTCAAAATGCTTCACTTGTTATATACCAGCACTACTTGGCTAAGGGTTATTTTTCATTTTTACCCTAAGCTAAGTCCTCTTTTCTATTTAGTACCACTTTAGCCCCTTTCCTTTATCTTATCTTATCAGATACCATACCATATGTCAGATCTAGCCTGGTCTAGCCTTTTACCTTATTGTAGCATAGCCTTTTATAATATCATGGCCTAGCCCTTTGATATCATATCTCATTGCTGATTTGCTTTCTTTTTACTTTTTACTTCTTATCTGCCATTGGTTCCTATTTAATTCCCCATTGCCCTATTTTCTTATTTAGCTTTGTTCTCTGTACACTAGCTACCTCATGTACTCCTTATGGCCTGATTCATGCACAGTAGGTAGCAATATATAAGAAAGGGCAAGGGCATAGACTGGTTCCCCAGTCTAAAGCACTTATTTCCTTGTTTCCTTGGTCTCTTGTACTTGCTAGGCTGCCACTTCTTTGTTTTCTTCAATATGGACATTCTCCAAGGTTATTTTCTCTTGGTTTAGTCAGGATCCATAATATTACTCTGATTGTGGTGGTAAATATCAGGGCAAAGAATTTGTTGCATATCTCAAACAGCAGGGAACAACACAGCACTTTACTGCCCATGATACTCTGCAGCATAATGGCATGGCTAAGTGACTTAACTGTACCATCCTGGAACATGTCCATGCTTCACTCCATACCAGCAGTTTGCCAAAGTTCCTATGAGGTGAAGCTGCACATCATGTTATCTGGCTAAAGAATTGGACACCCATCAAAGTCCTGGATGGCTTGATATCATATGAAGTGGCTTTTAGGCAGAAGCCTGACCTGAGCCATGTCAGGGTATGATGATCCAAGGTCTATGTGAAAACAATGCACACTGGCAAGTTGGCCTGGCAGGTTGACAAAGTTAAATGGATGAACATTAATGGTCAATTAGGAAATGCTTACCATGCCTACTAGCCAGCCAAGTGGACTGTTACCATCAAACATAACATTTATTGGTATAAGGCACACCATACCATCAAGAAGGAGGATGAGGTAACTCCATTTGATGAAGCCAATGTCATGCATATGTCATTGCCATTACATAACCACTGGGCCTATGCCACTGTATCCTGTGCCACTAAAGCCCAGCCACTGCTGTTGGCTCCACAAGGCACATCCACTATCCCCATTCAGATATTACCTTCAGCCCCTGTTACCCTATCTTGCCCTAAACACATTTGCCAATCCTCTCAATGTATTCTCAACATTATCCATGGCAAGACTGCTAACTCCATGCTACCTCATGGTATTCAGCTTCCTGATCCCATAAATGAAGTGACTCAAAATAAGCCAGACTCTAATAGCAGCCCTACCACCTTTGAGGGGAAGGGCATAGCCAATGAAACACTTGTGACAGATACATATAACAACAATGTCAAACTGGTGCTCATTCTAAATAACACCATTGCAGAGGCCAAGGCTTTCAAACCCACCTCACTTACTGAGGCAAAACACTATCTGAATTGGCCACTGTGGGGACAGGGTATCAATGAAGAACTTGATATGTTGCACAAAGCTGGCATCTGGTAACTCATTAATCCACCTTCTGGTGCAAACCTAGTAGGTTTAAAATGGGTTTTCTGTGCTAAAAAGAATGCTGCAGGAATCACTGTGTACTATAAAGCATGTCTTATTGCACAAGGATTTTCACAAGTCCTGGAAATTGACTATTTTGACACATATGCCCCAGTCACTAAACTTACTTCAATTCATACTGTTCTTGCCCTTGCTGCTCACCTGTCATATCCCATACCTCTAACCCAATTCTAATCCAATCCTGACCCAGCTTATGACTGGTCCTCATATCCAGTAATCCACTCTAGCCCTCTGACTCCCCTCCAGGCAACTCTGGCCTTCCATCACTATTCCATTCCATATCAGCTACACATATATGCTTCTTGCTTTTCCATTGGTATATGCTTCCCTGGCCCTCTGCTTCCACTCTGCCCTATTCTGTTTTCAGTCCTATCTCTGTTCCAGTTAAGTACTACCTTAGTTTCACTTTACCTTCTCCAGACCACTCCATCATAACTCCACTCCTAGTCCTGCTCTTAGTTACTGTTACTATTATTGTTACTATTCCTGTTCTGTTCCTGTTCCTGTTTCCCCTCATTTTATCCTATCACCTTTTAGTTTCAGTCTGACATGATTGGACATTGTCTCCCCTGACATCTCCATTTGTTTCTTAGATATTTAGACATCTGCTTTGCTTCTGAGTTTTGCACCTGTTTTACTTCACTACACTCCTAGATAGTTCTGCCTCTCTGAGGTATAAGTACTGTAGTCCTGTATCTTGTACCTTAGTATGAATATCAACATAAACACTTCCTTGTCATCATTCTCACTCTAATTGAGCTCTTAGGCTCACTCTGACTCTCCAGGTTACTCCAGAGAACCTCCAGGGTCAAGTGATATCCTTGAAGAAATCATAAGATCCCACCTCCATGACTAGGCTCAACTCTTCTTATCTTGCCTGTCCCTTTTGTTGAGTGCTGAGACAGCCCTCTTCCTCACCTCCAACATTTATGTAAATCAGAACACTGGAAAGTGCAAGGGTACACCACATAAGGTAAAGCTGAGTCCCATTTGATTAATAAAACCCTTCCTGAATCCCTCTGGATGCTTTCAGATATCTCCAGAGTCTCTAAAGTTATGACCTTTCCTCAGGTTCATGCACCACTAAGATGCTGGAATCTGACCTTTGTTCTCTAGCAATAAGGGTTTCATTCAGGAAGGAGATTGGTATATGTTTTAACACCACCTTAATCTCAAACTTCATTAAATTGACATCAAAGGAGCTTATTTCAATGAAGAGCTCAGGGATAAAGAATGCATTTACATGTGACAGTCACCTAGGTATGCCAATTTCATCCACCCTCACCACATTTGTAAATTGCACAAGATACTCTATGGACTCAAACAGAGCAGTCATCACTGGTATCAAAAACTGGTTGAGATTCTAGTTATGGCCCTTGGTTTCAAACAGTGTAAAGTTGACCAAGCTGTTTTCATCAAATGCAATAAGGCATCTCTCCTAATTATTGTCATGCACATTGACAACTGCACCATAGCTGCATCAACTCTTACCCTCATTTAGGATCTCAAGGGGCAAATCCACTGGTTTGTTGAGATCACAGACCTTGATGAACTTCACTGGCTCCTAGGGATCAAGGTAACCTGAAACTGTAACAATTGCACCATATCCCTTTCTCAGCACTCATATCTTGACTCCATCATCCACCACTTCAGATTTAATGACCTCAAGCCTGTCTCCACATTCATGGAATCCCAAATCAAATTAACCACCACTCAGTCCCCCTCAACCAGCACTGAATATGCAGCTATGCAGCATATCCCATACCATGAAGCAGTTGGTTCTCTCATGTATGCAGCCCTCAGAACCTGGCCTAACATATCATATGCTGTCACCACCATCTTGTACTTTACCAGCAATCCTAATATGCTGTATTGGGATGCTGTTAGACACATTTACAGGTATCTAATTGACACTAGGGAGCTACACCTCACATATGGTGGTACTTAGAAGATACTACAGGGATATACAGATGCTAATGAAAGCATGGCAGAAAATCACAAGGCTGTTTCTGAGTATGCTTTTCTCCTCAATGGAGAAGCTGTGTCCTGGGCCTCAAAGAAGCAGGACATCATGTCCCTCTTGATCACAGAGAGTGAGTATATTGCCATGACACATGCTACTAAGAAAGCCCTCTGACTCTGCTCTTTTATCACAGAAATTTTTGCCCAGCCTACTGCTCCAATCACTTTCTTTTTCAACAATTAGTCTGCTATTGCCCTTGCCAAGGACCACCAGTATCATGTGTAAACTAAGCATATTGATATCCATTTCCATTTCATCCACTGGGTAATCAATGCCAGCAGAATCTGCCTTATTTTTTGTTCTACTGTCAACATGGTTGCTAACACCCTTACTAAAGCTCTCCTATTCCCCAAGGTTGAGCACTTTGCTGCCAAGCTTGGGCTCCACACAGCTTAAGGAAAAGTGTTAGATTATCAAGCATACACATAGCCAGGAATGCAATATATACTGTATCTAGTAGGTATGCATGTGAACTGCAGCATCACATGTTCAGGATGCATTGCAGTCCTGTTCAACTCCCTTGTTACCATCTTGTGTATATACTTTATCTTTTATTTCTTTATGTTTCAGTCTGGCAGTTTTATAAATGCTGTTATTACATTGATCATAGAATACATCAAAATCTGTATATATGATGTATCTCCTCAGTTTTGAGCACCTCAGTCTGTTATCTCACACACAACTGAGGTGAGCTCCTTTATTTTCCATTCTACTTACTTGTACTTATATATATATAGTCTTTTTGCACATTACAGGTACATATGAATATTCAGTTCATTGTCTCACACATGACTGAGTCTTTTCACACATTACAGTTATGTGCCTCTTCAAAAACCTCTATTATATCATATTTTACTTACTGCCATATCCTGTGCCAACAAATCAACTCCACTATGTCTCTAATGCAACTCCAGTTGCTTTTACACTATAAGCTATATATTTCCTGATTCCCTTTACCTCCATCCCTTTCTATCTAATGTTGATTACAACTTGACCTATGTTAACTCCACACCATTCCAATACAACTCTATAGTTCCTCCATTCTCACTTCCTATTTCTATTCCTTTCTTTCTTGTCTCTTCCTGTCATTACTTAGTTTTAGTTTGACATTACTCAACATTGTCTCCCCTGACATCTCCATTCATATCCAGGATACATTGGCACCTGCTTTGCTTATGAGACAACTCCTTTCATATCTCTGTTTCCTTTTTAAATAATCTGCCTCTCTGAAATATAAGTACTGTAGCTCTGTATCTTGTACCTCAGTTTGAAGATTGACCATAACATGATGTTATGATCCTCCTTGACCCCCTCTTGCTTCATAACTTGACATCATATCCTACACTAAGTCTCATAACTTACCTCACAACTTGATGTTGTATTTCTTGGTGGAAAGGCCCTATGGCTTATCCCAGATCTCCAATAACTTCCAACCCCTCCATAAATCAGGGCATCTGGTACTAGCATAAGGATGCACCACATAAGGTAAAGCCAAGCCCTGTCCACTCTGAAGTTATCCAGAGTATCCCTGAAGTATGTCACAGTTTTATAATACTTACCATATATTAGTGTGATTACTTATTTAGCTCCATTTGAACTATATCTTACTATACTATAAAGTAGCATTGTTAAAACTTTATACCCTTCTTGCTATACCAGCATAATCCAGGCTTAAACTCCAGAGGTTTTCCAGAAGGTCCAGAGATCTCTGGTGAAGGGTTGAGATAAATTGTGCTGGTTGAAAGGGACTTGGCTTTACCTTATGTGATATGCCCTTGCACTTTACAGTGTCCCAATTTACAGAGGGATTGGTTATAAAGGGGAGAATGTTCTTGACACTCAACATGGGGAAATTAGGCAAGACAAGAAGAGTCAGGCCTAGTTATAAAAGTGGGACCTTATAATTCCTTCAAGGATATTGCTTAGCCTCAGAGATCCTCTGAAGTACTTCAAAGGGCCAAGAGTTGAGCTGGGTAGCTCAACTTGAGTGAAGATAACAACAAGACAAGAGTGTTTATGTTAATATTCATACTAAGGTACAAGATATAGAACTACAGTACTTATATCTCAGGAAGGCAGAACTATCTAAAAGTATAGCAAAATGAGACAGGTGCAAACTCAGAAGTGAAGCAGATGTCTAAGTATTTAAGAAACAAATGGAAATCTCAGGAAAGACAATATCCCATTATGCCAGGCTGAAACTGAATATTGACAGAAAGAAGCAAGGGAAAACAAGGAACAGTAACAGTAACTGTTACTGAGAGCAGGACTAGATATAGAGTTATAGTGGAGTGGTCTGGAGAAGGCAATGTGAAACTAAGGTAGTACTTAACTGGAAACAGAAATAGAACTAAAAATGGAATATGGCAAAGTGGGAGTAGAGGGCTAGGGAAGTGTATACTAATGGAAAGGTGGAAAGTATACAAGTGCAGTTGCAATGAAGTAGTGTGAGGGTAGAGAGCTGGAATTGCATAGAGGGAAGTCAGAGGGCTAGATTGGCTTACTGGATGTGAGGACCATTCATAAGCCAGGTTAAAATTAGATTAGAGACATAGAATATAACAAGCATACTTTACCTGCCTTTTCTTATGCTACTTTTATCTTGTAATATCACCTAGATTCCTCATATATCCCTGTCCTCATACCTAGTACTTGAAATCCACTTGTTTAGTCACCAGCTGTCTCTGGTTCAGTTAGTTGTCCTAGCATCTGACTATAGATTTTCCAAGAAAGCCTAGGTATCACTTCATGTTTGTACCACTTACTCCATTCTCAAAGCTTACCTTGTTATAGAGCTTTTCCTTTGTCCTTCACCAGCAAGGTCTATACCTGTTTCTATCTGGGCCTAGCATAACAATTATCTCTTTTCAGTTCTCTATTGTCCAGTTCTTGTAAGCATATGCAAATTCTAACTGGGCTTTTGTCACATCCTGTGCCAACAGGTCAACTCTGCTTTGTTCTGATACAACTCTGGGTGTTCTTATGCTTTAAGCTGCATGTTTCCTAGTTCCCCTTACCTCCATCGTCTCCTACCTCATGATTGACTACAACTTTACCTATACTAACTCCATACCATTCTGATACAACTCCATTGTTCCTTCAACCTCACTTGCTGTTCCTGTTTCTTTGTGCCATGTTTCTCCCTGTCATCACTTAGTTTCAGTTTGACATTATTTAACATTGTCTCCTCTGACATCTCCATTCGTATCCAGGATGCATTGGCACCTGCTTCACTTATGAGACAACTCCTTTCATATCTCCATTCCCTCCTTAGATAATCTGTCTCCCTAAGGTATATAAGCACTGGAATTCGGTATCTTGGACTTCAGTTGGAATATCAACCATAATATGATGCTACAATTCCCCCAGACCCCTTTGGCCTCATGACTTGACATTGTACCCTACCCTGAAGTCCCTCAACTTATTCCATAGCTTGATGTCATGCCTCTTATTGGGAAAAGCCCTCTGGCCGATCCCAACCCTCTGTGTTTCTGACCCCTCCACAAATCGGGGTACTCAGTACTGGCATAAGGGCACACCACACAAGGTGAAGCCAAGCCCCGTCCACTCCGGAGTTATCCAGAGTACCCCGGATACATTGAAACATTTATAACAGCTTTGCAATATATTGGCAAAAAAAATAACTTGAAAATAGCCTTTATGCCACCCTTTTTCAAGTGGTGGCAAATAATGTTGGGATAAAGGAATTGATTGGTGAGACTAAAGAGTATTTTGATCACTTAAACAGCATTCTCTGTAAAACTGCAGGATACTTGTAGCTATTAAGTATTCTAAGATAATTAATTGTCTAATGTAGCTATAAGCTTATGCAAGCAATAGAGTGTAGGTAATCAACAAATTCCAACATTCTCGGCTCTATAAAAGAAAATAAAGTAAATAGCATGGCAAATATTAATAGAAAAAAACTTGGATAACTAATTATCAATGAACTTTTGAAAATCTGGGCACTTTTGAAAAGATAGCAATAGCCTTGATATAGTAGCATGTTCAACACCAAGCTGGGTGGCAATAATACAAGCTAAGTGGCCAGCATCAAGTTAAGCAAGAATAATAGCCTTTTAATTAGCTATAAAAGATTGTATAATAATAAAAGTAGAAAATAAGGATATATGGAAGTATTTTGAAACTCAGACATATTATTTACATGTGTGTCTTTGTTTGTAACATCAACAAAGCCAAATATAGCTTGATGTAATAAAGATTTCAATCTTTAAATCAAAAGTACAAAAACTGGCCCAATAAGATATTTATCTTGTAATGATCACATCTTAGTAGCATTTGAATGAAATCATGTGATGTATAGAGCAACATTGTAACCAAGGGTTCCTACTACAATTCATTTCACCAAAGCAAAGTGTAATTTGTTCATGTGATTGCAGTGCACTATATGCACCAGATTGAAGCTAAACATTGGGCCAGTTTTTAAAGTTACCATACAATAATAATCTGAAACTGCTAAAGCAAGGCTAGCATTCTCCCTGATGTGCCATGTTCAACAGCCAGAGGCCCAGCCCATCTCTTTCCATATTCTCTTTGATTCATGGCTCTAAGTCACATAATAAATCTATTTTTTATGTGAAGAATCTTGTTGACCATGCACATAAACTAGAGGCAACTAGAATTCTCCAATGCATGAATCATATGCACATTATGGCAGTTCATAACATCACATGTTCATGCTATCTCCCCCAAACTCATGGATAACACATGCCCCCTTATAGCACATACCTTGAACCATGTCCTGGGAGGTATGCATTATGTGAGAGTCAACTGTACTACATATGACTATATGGCTAGTTTCGGGTCCTTCTCAGCATCTTCCAACGACGAACTTTTTGACATCACTTTTCCGCAAAGTTCTATAAATGACTGTAAGTTGGAGGCATCGGCGCACTGGTAGTGCTGGTTCGTCTACTGCGCTTAATCGGGGTGTGGATTTCTGCGCAAGAGGCCAGCGACTCGGACGTAGAACGGTTGGACCGTGACTTCAACAACCATGACAATCGCTGGACTATAGAACTGAACTTGCGCCGTTGCTGGACTCTCAACAAGCATGTAAGTTGCGGGCATCTCTACCAACCTCCCTCACGGCCTCCCCGACAAAGCTTGGTCTCAAAAAGTTTATCCCCCAACTTTCATCGCACCCGTTCCGATCCCTTCCTGGCCAGGTTCTTCCGCTTCCCTCCACGCTAGCTTTTCGTCTGCGTCGGATTCCACAGACAAGCTCGTTGGACGGGACGAACCACACCGAGGCGATCGAAGGTGTCCCTGTTGTCCTCGTTTCTCGTTTCGCCCGGCAAGACGCACGCTGGGACGCAGATATCATCGGGCACATTCGGCAGGCAACCTACAGGGAACGCCTCTACCGCGACGGTCCAATCCTGGCATATCTCTCTCTTAGTAGGTACCCCCACCACTGGCGCATGGCCTGGGAGACAGCAGTCCGCGCTCTCAGGGTTGCACACTGTGTTGTGAGATGACAAGGGTAAAAAGCCCGCCATTCCCATCTGGTGGCTGTCGGGTGGAAAATTTCGCAGCCATATGCGTATGTATAGTTGGATCGGAGGTGATCATCCCGATGTCGTACCCGAGGAAGCCACAGCGGAAAGAACAGGGACTCGCCGTGGTCAAGATGAATGCTACCGGTCGGTCAATTCCGCAGGTCAGCGTTTGCGCCTAGTTGACCCGGTGGGGTGGTACGGCATAGATCAATACCTGATGTCTTCAATCCAATCATCGAGCGTGTAAGGAGCCCTTTGCCGGACTTGAATGCCGGTGTCAATTTCTACAGACGGTTTCACAGGCGGATACCCCGTCAACTCGTGGTCCTACTCGAAAAAGAAGGCATCCTCCTCATCTTGCAAGTTCCAAACCGGTGATTCGCTGGTGATACTGGGGCGTGGGTAGACACAGACCCCTCTCCGCAACCCTTCATCTGAGTTCGCCGACCTCGTGCGCTCTGTCCCCGTCTTATTGCAGCCGGAGAAGATCTGTATTCGCAGCATAAATCTAGGCCGTTGTTTGAGGGAAGAGCGCTAGACGTTACCCCACTAGGTGTGCGTCTGAACTGTGTAACTCCTCGTTGGCCGGATCTGTCTCTTCTGACGAGTGCATCCCATCAGCTCTAGGTCTCCCATCGTAGTAGCATCCCCGAACTCGTACACAATGACGTGCTTGCAAAGACGTACGACGCTGCCCCTGTGTCGCACTGTTCATTCGATCCCATCACACTTGCAGTATGCGTCGCAGTACGAGTGGCGGCTGAACTGTGGATTCCGTATCCTATTCGAGGCTAACCTTGCCAGTGCACTACATCGTCACCGATGTCTGGATCTGGTCTATTTTAGTTGCAACCTTTGTTCAAGAGATGATACCGTAGGCGAGACATGCCCATTGGGGACTTGTTGGGCGACGCTGAACGCTACTGCGTCAAATTCACTACTCCGAGAACCCGGTGATATTGACCGTCCGAGATATTCGAGCACCGAACGATGAGCACTTGTTGAGTCTGACGATCCGTACCCGTTCGGTTCCTCACCACCTCCATGCTATTCTCCTCCCAACGCCCGTGATTGCCGCGCCTCCATATGGCGACCGTGACAAAGTGGCTCTTCCTGGTACTACGCCGCCACGGGGTTACTCATCACATCACACTGCCTCGGGTCGTGTCCGGCCCGGGTGCCGATATCGTGGCTGGTGGGAAGTTGGTTGGGGCACATGCAACCGCCGCGCCCGAGAGGCAAAAGTGGACGTCTGGGAGCATGGTAGCCATGGAACCGCTGGTGTGGTGTGGCGAAGTACGGCAATGTGTCAGAAACCAAGGCAAGAGTGACAACGTCCGACGAGTATAGATTGCAACGAGTTTGCACTGTACATTGTCGGGGATTCGCATCCGAAAAGCAACCGAGTCCACAGCCAACATCTCCGAGGCAGCAACCAGCACATTTTCAGCCAGCCGCATGAGCTCGAGGGAAACGATATAGAGATGAACCTGCCCGGGGTAAGATAGAGAGCAGATAAAGGGAGATGTGCATGTGTTTCGTTCGCGTTCATCCGAACCACTGTTACAAGTTTTTCATCGGCCTTCGTTTTCCTGTACTGCGGTGCAGTAGTTTTTATACCCACCTGAACCCTGTGAATCGAACCCACACCAAACAGACAAGTTCCAGCAGGCTATACGCCTCGCGTAGTTGGATGCCAAGCTATTGGATCACCGCCTATCACGAGAGTTGGGTCTCCACGTTGGTCCACAGTCAAAGAGATTATAATCTCACCTTCGCTATTCGACATTGCTGCACGTCGGTTCTCCCTCCATGACGTTCACGCCCATCCAACCCCCGACCACCCGCCATCATCGGCCGTCGCCCAATGTGTGTACAGTCGCTCAGGACGGCACACATGCCACCCGGTGTGTGGAGTCACAGCAACTCGAAATACCGACCCTCACCACCACTCCGGGCATCACACGCCTTCCCTCACTCCCGGCCGAACTCCACCTCGAAATCATTGACATCGTTGCTCGTCGCGTACCGCAAACGCCATGTCAAGACGAACCCTGCGGACCAGCAGACCTCGCCATCCTCTGCAACTGCGCTCTTGTATGCAAACTCTGGTTGAGCACCGCAAGGATGACAATATGGGCAGGAGTGCGTCTGAGTGGCTGGAAGAAGAGCATGGCGTTTGCCCAGTTGTTACGTGCATATGCACGCGAGTCGTACGGTAGCCTTCCAAAGTGGACTATACCCAGTCTCGGACGCTACGTCGTATATCTCTCCATCCAGGAGACACGCGGCAACGCCTGGGATCCAAAATGGCTCGATGATGCCCTTCCACATCTCGCAGCCCACCTTCCCCGCGTCCAAAGCCTCGAGATGGGATGCGTCACCTGGGAGTACCTCTCCTCCCAATCGCGCACGGCTTGTCTCCAGGCATTCAAGCATGTAAAAAGTCTGACGTTGCGTGGATTCGTATTTCACACGACAAGAGATATGTACGACTTCCTTGGCGAGTTCACAGAGTTGGAGGTGCTCACACTGGATGGGATGCACTGTGCCAAGAGAAACACGCCGAGATGGATTTTCGATTCCACGGTGGATGGGGAGAGGGCTATCAAACTACCTCCGGAGAGGCTGAAGGAAGTAGGGTTTAGGGGTGTGCATCTGGAGCCTGTCTTGGAGTGGATCATGGTGGGTTCCGATTACCAGCGGGAGTTGGGAAAATCAGGACCCAAGATTAAAAGTATTAGAATGGGAGGGGTGGGGGTATCGGAGGCAAACATCGTTGGCAGATTTTTGAGGGAAGTGGGTGATAGTCTGAGGAAGGTGTATATTGGATTTGAAACTGATTTCGTGGAGAGGGGAGGTAAGTGTCGAGTAACGACCGATGTTGGGGTATTGACTGACCGTAAACGGCGAACAGATGCTCTGGTAAAGGAGATGGAACTCGCCGAAAACACGAACCTGGAGGAATGCCACATCTTTGGACTTGTCGTTCCATCCCCACCACTGATGGACCCGTTTCAACAAGCACCGTCATCGCCGCAACGAGCGCTCGAGGCTCTCACATTCCTCCTATCACAAATCCGGTCACGGATGCGCGTGCTGTCGCTTGCCTTGTACCCAGCAGATCTGCGCGCGATGTCCGCAATTGACTTCGAAGGGTTGGCAGAGATGTTCAAAAAGTGTGTGTGGTCCTATCTAGATGAGGTGCGGGTGGTCATCTCGAACAAGGGTGAATATGGGCTTGGCAAGGTTGTTAGAGAACGTTTGAGGGTGTTGCACGATCGAGGAGTGTTAAAAGTAAACGTGGGGTTTGACGAACGAGAAGTCCTGTAATAGACTGCGCTAATAAACTTGTGTTCTCACGCATTCTTTGTCCCAACCATGGCAGACGCAGGTGAGCTTCCACACAACTTTTCGGATATTCTAGATACTTTCTAGCGTTAACGAGACCCGTCCAAGGCTTCTTCAAGGGCACCTCTGCCGACCAAGACAGGCGCTTCTCCGACAAGGAACTCAAACTACTCAAGACAATGAAGTTCCCTCTTGAATTCGAAAAAAAAGTGTCGTTGGCGTTCATGCGCACCAGCAACGTGCTCATTATTTTCTCTTTTCCTAGGTGGACATGAAAAAAGTAAATTTGCAAGTCATCAAACCTTGGATTGCCAGAAAAGTTACCGAGCTCGTTGGCTTTGAAGATGAGGTTGTCGTCGAGTACGCCATGGGCCTGCTCGAGGACCCGAATCATACTGTAAGCATCGTCTATCTTTTCTACTATTGTCGTTGAAACTGATCGTGGATGTGGTACAGACTCCCGACCCTAAAAAAATGCAAATCAACCTAACTGGATTCCTTACTTCTTCTACCCCCGCCTTTATGACGGCACTGTGGAGTCTTTTGCTCGAGGCACAGGATTCACCTGCTGGTGTCCCAAAGACATTTGTGGAAGAAAAGAAGGAAGAAATGCGCAAAGTAAGGGAGAGCGATCAACGTGCGTTTGGTGAAAGAGATCGCAGGGCTAAACTGGACGAAATACGCGAAAACGAAAGAGCTGAACGTGGTGATCGCGGTGGGAGGGGTCGGGGCAGAGGTAGGGGTCGTGGTCGCGGTGGTTTCGAGGGTGGCGGCAGAGGCCGGGACAATGGCTGGGGTGGGCGTGGTGGCAACGGCAGCGTATGTACACGTCTGCCGATGTTCGACGTCAGTCTGTTAACCCCCTCTTTCATCAGCGGCAAGGTCGTCGGTTTTCCTCACGTTCTCCACCGCCGCAACGCCGTCGTTCCCCATCTGGATCACCGTTCGATGCACGCAGTTCTCGCTCACCCCTGCCAGCCAATCGACGGTCGCGCACACCCGTTGGCAGACGCTCATCACGGACACCTCGGAGACATAGTTCGCCATCTGCTCGCTCTCGCTCTCCCCCCCAACGTTCACGTCGTCGTTATAGCCACTCGCCCTCTCCTCGCAGGCGCAATCACTCTCCTTCTATAACTCCTTCAAGGGGCGATTCTCGGTCTCGCTCACGGTCTCCTCCCCCCTCTCGAAGGCGAAGGCGATTTTTTTCGCGCTCTCGTTCTCCAAGAAGGTTCGGCCCCGGAAAAGACAGACGCCGTGACAGTCGAAGCCCACCGCCGCGCAGACGTCGTTTTTCTCGATCTCCAACACCACCCTCTAGTCGTTCACCTTCGCCGCCACCGCGGTATGGTCGTCGCCGTAGCCCGAGTCCTAGGGGCGGTCGCAGGGGTGGGCGTGAGAGTTCGTCTCGCTCGCGTACACCACCACCACTACCACTACCACGTCGCCGAGATTCTAGGGAGCGTAGCTGGGCTGTAGGAGAAGCCCGTCGTGCTGGGCAGAGTCTGTCTCCTGCCGCGATGGACGTCGACGAGACGGAAATGCACTCCAGGACACTCGACCCGGACCTCCCTCAAAACTCACGGGGTGAACTGAAGATCAAAGGTCAGGCACATGCCCGCAAGTCGACACGGGAGGACGAAGAAGTGCAAGTTAGTGGCTTTCTTGTCTTTAATGTTCAATTACTCACTTCACTTTGGGGCAGAGCAAGAGTGTCAAGGGTGTTACTACTGCCGCGAAACTAGAATTGGAAAAACGCGAGAACGAGTTGAAGGAGCGAGCCCTGAGGAACAAGGTGATCAGGACTAGAAAGGGCAGTGGCGGCGTCGGTGCTCCGTCTGGTTAAGGTATTGTGGCCGGTATACTTCTGTGTTTTCCACCCTGCTACATGGCCACTGATCGCTACATATCGCCTCGCTTCTTGAGGTACCAGGACCAGCGGAAAGAAAGAACTCTTCTCTCCTGGCTGGCGAGCTCTTGATATGTTTTCCTGTTTTCTTCATCCATTATTTGTTTACTCAAGCGTGTAAACGATTTATAGCTCTTTCAGTGATGTTACCCCCTCCCCTACCAGTACCTTTCAATTACTGCCCTCCGAATAAACTATATTTTGTCACCATTGCGGACCTACAAGAGCGTGAGGATGAGTTCTTGACTGTCATCTGACTATAGAGCTCTAGCATGGCCTTGTGGTGGTTTTCTTACTTTGTTATCCAGAATTCAGTTAAGGTGATGTTTGCGATAGTCGTCTCCGACCAGGAATTTATTATCGCCAACGACCTCTTGACTAACAGTGCACCCTGGATACCATGACCACCCTCGGGTAACTTCCGGATGCTCGCTCTGATAATGAACTTTAGCAGGCACTCGGCAATTTGTGCCGTAAGGCTGTAGCTTACATGGTAAGAACAATGAGTAGCTCGCTTCGAGCAGACTTTATTTATCCAAGGGCCATTCCGTTGAACACGTCCAACCGAGGTAGTGCCACCCCTGCCTAGGTACACTTTCTGCACGACATGAAAGAAATACGTCTGATATGGAAAAAAGAAGACGAAAGTGTAACATCTCCTCGCAACCTGGTTCTCCTTTCGTGCAGGGATGATTTGAACATGCTATAATCTTGTCAGTCTCCTCTCTTGACGTCTCTTGTTGCAACACGCGATCCGTCGAGTATCTTGGTGCTGACTATTCCCAGTCGTTGCTAGCAAGTCGACCAGAACAAAACCCGCTTCCTACCGTACGTGTTCGATGATCCCACCTTTTGTCAGCTGGTTTTTTTTTTACTCATGCCCTTCATAGAACCTCGGCACACCACGTCTGTGCCCCAAGACCGTGGCTGGATGCCCAGCCATACGCCATACGTATTTGTCCTCGATCTGGCAACCCTAAGTACTGTTAGCGCTCCGCAGTGGTGATCCCTGCGTGACAGTCCGAGCACGAGCCACAGCGCCTCAAGTGCGTGCTCGTGTGACCATTGCCAAAGCCACCGGAGATAATCACACTTTAGAGCCACAATCATCGTGTGCTTTCCCCATTCTCCTTCCGGGGACATGTGCGTCGCATATCGTGAGTGTTGGACTCTGCTCGGCAACGGTCATAAGACGTGACGACCCCCAGTAGGCTAATTCGTCCCTGAAAATGGGCTTGGCTGTCTGATGATGTTATATAGGGTAAAACGGGGGTCGTTGGACGTGTGCATCTTTCCCCGTGTGAGCCAAGGGAAAGTCTTGGATTAACACGCCTGCTTCCAGTTGAGTGCGGTACGGTATCACTACATAGCGGTACATCGACAATCTTACCATAGTATATTGCAGGACCTAGGTCGGGGTTTACGTTAGGCTGACCGGCCTACGACGCTTTAGTCAAGTCCTGTTGGCTTGTCGACGATACTTTCTCCCCACCTGTATGTGTTTTTTGACCCAAACAACCCAGGCACTCACATCTAACATCTACAATTACACCTATCTCTATAGTTAAATCTATGGCTAGCTCGGTGCTTATACCGAGTATTAGCTAGGTACTCGCCTTGCTCGACCCTGACCTATCGATCTATCTAGTCCCTGTTTTCATGTCCATGTGCCACGACAATGGGGCTAGCAGCCTCCATCGACCCTGAAAGTTGATCCCACGACAAGTGTGCCCCACATCAATCAACGGTATGGCTCAATGTACAATCTACTGTTACGAATTCACGGTGACCCGAAGCTTCAACACCCCCCTCTCACCCCCCCGTGGATACAAGTGCCGTCAAACGTCTATCACACACAACCGTGCCGTGCTCTACACACATACCCCGACAGCAACCGTAAATTCGTCCAACGAGACCTGAGTTTGGTAACAAGCGTATGATGGCGTATCATCAAGATGACTGTACTATTCGGGAATCGATAAGATTCGAATTCCATAACCTTCTTCTCCAGGTCCGATCTCGAGTTTCCCCGTGTGTCCATGGTGTGTGACGTGTCATCGATTCGCTTATCGCTGGCTAATCAGCGAAATGATCGGTCATTGCTGACATCGACACGGTTCGACTATCGCCCTGGACTATCATCGTGTTCCCTGGCCATCAGCTCCATCCCCTTCGAACGGTGGTCCGAGGATCAGTCGACTAGCTCTTCCTCGCCAGCGACTCACCCGGTGATACAAAAGTTCTTCGATGTCGTCTACACTCCGACAATCGTTCAGAGCCAGCCGAAACTGCGAATACCACGGGCAATGCTCGCTAAGAAGTGTTTGTCGCTGGCAACAAGTCCAGACATGGCCTAAACTGAACACGCACCATTGAAACCTGATCATGTACTGTACGTGTGCTTGCACCGTCTTGAGCGACGTCACGCCTTCAAGGCGCCCACAAATCTCGAGATACTCCAGGGCCATCAGAGCGGGATCCCGAATCGCTTCCTCACCCGAAAACAGGCTACGATCACCCACGAGTCTACAAAACCAAAACAAGAAAGGTCATACACACACACCATGGATTTCCTAGCAACGTTTCCCCAACCATGATGCCATCCGCATTGGTATACGCCGTGTTGCGCTCGACGTCTGAAAACGTCCGGACGTTGCCATTGCTAATGACTGGAATAGAAAGTGCTTGTTTAAGCTCGCGTACGGCGTCGAGATCGGCTGCGCCTTGACGTCGGCGTTTGGCAGACACGTGGCGGGCATGTAAGGTGATCCAAGATGCGCCAGCGTGTTCAAGCACACGACCGAAATCCGTAGTCTTGGCTGAAGGACAGAGCCGGATCTTCGCGGACGATGGGACGGTGAGAGAGTGGGCCATCGAGGAGACTGTACATGTAAAGTAAATAAGCAAAGGTCGATCTATGGAAAACTGGGAAGAGCAGGACGCGGATCTGAACAGACCTATCGCGTCCACCAACGGCCAGTCCTTCTTCGTGAGCAAATACCCTCCAATGTGACCCTGGCGCGCGTGTTCTTGAGGGCAGCCAAGATTCAGGTCTGTGAGGCACCCTGCGAATGAGCCTCTTTTCTTTGTTCGACGCCCCTAGTTCGCTGCGCACCTATCCCATCACAATAGGACTGAACACGCCGCGCTGCGCTCACGATCACTTCTGGATCGTTTCCGCAGAGCTGGACCACTACGGGACGTAGATAGGCGTCCCAGTCAGCATGCGTGGATTGAAGATCTCGAATATGATAGTGGAGGTAACCAACGTCGTTGAGGAGCTTGTGAGGATCAAGCATTTGAGTGTAAGTCAACGTCGCGCCATGTCGCCGAGTGAGCAGACGGAAGGGAGCGTCACTCTGGTTGACCATCGGGGCCGAAATATGGGTCAAGTCAAGGACCATGGTCGTTGCTCGGTCCAGCTATCGACGCACATGCGTAGTTGAAATCTCACTTTCGTAAAACTGGCTTGACTTCCACCAGTCCGCGCAGTCTACATGATCCGAAAATCCAGAGAATAAATTACACAGTTAAGACATTCCATGGTACAGAGGTAGATAGGTAGAAGGTGGTAGGAGACAACGCGCGGGCCGTATGCATGGAGGGACTCGAAGCGGTATACGCCAACATGAGCAACCGAGTGATAGAATGTTCTAGCGATGCATGCCGTGGATATCAACAAATGGCGAGAGCAGAAGATTTAGTGATCCTGGAGATCGATGTCTATATGCGCAGTGAGCCAGCAACGGCGAGATAGGGATGCAAAAGACATGAAGCGAAAAAAAAACGAAGGCGTGCGCCGCATAAATCCATACAGCACGAACCCAACCACAAAACAGCACATCAACCAAAACACCCTTACGCTTTCTTTGATCCCTTGCTCGTTGCCGTACTCACTTCGGGATCCGACTCTCGATGGAACAGTCCATTTCGCTTTGGTAAACCACCTTCATATGAAGCAGAAGTTGAGCGTTTCAAGACTTGTGGACCTCCTTTACGATCGGCCTCCTGCGAACTTTTTGGCGAATGATCGGGCGAGGATACTCGAGAGACGCTCAGTGACGGGCTCCGGGGCAGGCCTTCTGAAGCTCTTCCCTCAACTCCTTGATCTGCCCTCCCTCCATGTGACCCCAACGCAGACCCACGTTTGTCTTTGGGGATGTCGCTTGCATCACTCGACACCGGTGGAAAGTAACCCATATCCCCACTGGGCTGACTAACAGGTGGGAAATAACCCTCGGCACATGTATACGATTGCCCTCTAGGCCCCTCCGGAGCATGTACCGGTGCTCCAACCGTCGGATTCATCCATGGCGCATGTGGCCAAAACGCACCCGGAGTTATCGTTACTCCAGGTGTCATCGGAACTGGTACACCAGCAATGGAAACGGGTACCGCTGGGGGTACAATTCCCGGAGATAGCGGTACGATAATCCCAGGTGAAAGCGGGATACCAGGTGAGAACATTGGCGGATGGATTTGCGTGTACTGCATTCGCGGTTGCGGAGTATTGGAAAACTGCGCATAGTGTAGGAGTTGGGATCCGTGCACAGTCGATTCCCGCTTCAGAGGTTCGGTTTTTCTTCCTTCACTCTGAGACGCATGCCCGTTCTGTTCCTCGCTCCCTTCATTCCCGCGTGTGTACCCATTCTGCGTGGGAGTCTTTGCCTGGGGATGCAGGAATGTGAAAGGTGGCATACTGGGCGTGATCGGAGGTAATCCATGGGGAGTAATAACACCATAATGCACAGGAGCCGCATGTGCAGGGTGTGCAGGGTATGTTCCAAACTGCGGGTGACCAGGGTGATGTGGCAGACTATGCATGTGGGCAGGATGATGCAACGGACTACCCATAGGATGGTGAAGGGGGCTGCCCATTGGATGGGGAAGCGCGGGGCTGAGAGGATATCCGGGATGATAAATTGGACTCTGAGGATTCGCATGTGGTGAGAAAACCACACCAGGCGGAAGGGTGAACGTGGCAGGTGGAGGAAGCGAAATCGGGCCTGGGTGTCGATGAGAAGACGGGTGCGTGGATTTTTTACCTTGGCATTGGGGTCCTGTTGACGAAGGCGCCTGGGATTGTTGCTCCCCAGATGACATTAATGACTTCCTCTTTTCTTCTACTTGTCTGTTTTGTGCTCTATTAGCACGCCGCAACCCGAGTGCACCGAGTGTTGTTGGGACGGGGTCGCCAGCTCCACTAACTTTGCTCACAGGGAGGTTATTACATGGCTGAAGCCTCGAAGCATCCCAGGTAGTGTCAGGTACGGGCGACGACTCGGCATTAAACATTGGCTTCGCTGACACGGGCGCATCGAGAGACGTCCCTGCTGAAGTTCTTCGAGGGGGTGTCTTCGCGCTTGCGTGACCCGCAGACGTCTGCCCACCTTTATTCTCTGAAGATCCAATCCTCGCAAGCTCGGGCCAGTTGTTGCAGACACTTCCACTATCGAGTGAAGGTGGCGAAGCAGTTTTGGAGGCGGATCCTGCTGACCCTAGGTGTGACCCGGGCCTTGAAGCTGGCAAACTGAGCGACATGGTCACGGGAGCCAAAGAAGGAAGTTTCGAGGGTCCCATCGCGGACAATCGAACTGATGACGACAGTGACGGTCCATCGTCCTCCAAGGCTGGTGTACTCGACTGAGTAGTAGGCCTATGTATTGATGCGCCCACGCAGGGATTTTGCGAGCTCGTTGAACTCCTCGGGCGCTGTGAACCACCTGAGCCAAATGAAGGCGTTTCCGAACTAGCACCGAACGAAAGTCCTTCAGGTGCATTGGCGCCAAAGGATGGCTTCTCTGCACTAGTAGCACCAAAGGATGGCCTCGTAGAATTCGAAAGACTTGTTCGCTGCGACCTAAAACTAAGGCCGGCCCCGTCACTGAGTGCATCCCCTCTCGACGACGTGGAGCCTAAATTCAACCTACGCGATCCCGATGAGCAGAAACTCGAGGCCTGAGAAGACCCTGTACTAAGGCTAGGTCGGGGAGAGCCGAGACTCGTGCTAAGCGACGTAAAGGAGTCGGGACTGAGCTTGATGTCATTCCTGTCCGTTACCAACGTCAAATCCGTGGCACTGTTCAAAGAGTCCATTGCACCAAAACTATGCACTGAAGAGCCACTTGATGACACCTTTGCAGATATCGCAAGCGGTGATCCAGTAAGGGAGCGTGGCTGAGATAGGGAGTGCGCGGAAGGAGGAAGAACAGGCTGTGGGATCGAAGCAGCCGGGGGACTTGTGCCCAACGAAGGTAGCTGTAGCAAAGCGGACGTTTGCGGATGCGGTGGAGATTGAGATATAGCAACGGGCGGTGTTAGTGAAGGCGATTTAAAGGATGAACTACGTGGTCGTGCAAGGAGAGCATCCAATTGGGCAGACGTTAGACCCTCGGCCTCGAAGCGAGAGAGTTGGAGATCAAGATGCAACTGTGACTGAGCAAGAGTATCAAAGTGAGAGTTGGATCTCCCATCGTGAGTACTGAGTACTTCAAGTTGCGATAACGGGGATGTTAGCTGGGAGAGCGAATCATACGAGGGGAAAAGGGAAGTCGAAACACCCTGTGGTGAGAGACCACGCGGAACGTTCGGGTACGATTGCGTAAACTTGTCGTAGTGGACTTTGAGCGGTCTGCCATTGAATTCATACCTACCAAATAGGAGAAAGGGTGAGCCAAACAAAAGAAGGAAGGGTAAATAAAGTGTAGTATGCCTAATCACTCCCACTCGATGGCACGCTGGTGCTCGAGCAAGAAAAGGTCCCGACTAGGTTCGAGCGACGGGAATGTGAAATGAAAAGTGAAATATGGCGAGCCGTATGCCCTTTCAACTTACCCATCGAACATTCGTCTTGCACGCTCTGCACCATCTTCGGTTACGAAAGTCACCGTGCCAAAGCCCCGAGATCGACCATCGGGGCCAAGTGAAACGTCTGCGCGTGTGACAGCCCCCGCAGCACGGAAGAGATCTTTTAGGTCTTGCCATTGTATGTGAAAGGGGAGCTTTAAGGATCGGATGAGCAATACGGTAGGTGGAAGAGGTGACAAAAGGGGGTCGCGTAGTGTTCGATGTGACGATGAAAGACGTACATTACCAACAAAGAGGGTGCGCATTCCTGTCCCTCCGCTCAATAACTCACCATTCACTGGGAGAGTCATTGCAAGATTGTCTAGAGTGTTCAGGGTATTCAAGACAGGGAGATTAAGCGCTTGCTGTACGAATGATACGGAGGGGTTGAGTAAGGGGGGGTTAATATTCAAGTCTGCGTCGAACGTCGCGCCCAGACGGTCTGGCCGAACCTCCAACACTCGTGTTTGCCAACAATAGCCGTTAAACATATCAATGGCGCGGCCGGCATCCTCTGCAGAGGCAAGGAGAACGGTGCCATAGCCGCGTGAGCGATTATCGGGACCGAGCGAGACATCTGCGCGAAGGACGGTTCCGGCACGGCGAAAGAGGTCTTTGAGGTCCTGCCAGCGGACACGATACGGGAGCTAAGGAGAATGACGGGTCAGTCCGAACGAGTGCCGTGGATGAAAGAGACACATACGTTTCCTACGAACAGCTGGGTGCGCGTATCCCGGAGGGGCCTGTCAACGGCTGAGTGTGCAGAGGTGGCCATCTTGATCACGGCCTCGATGTCATCATTTGTTGGGGTTGATCGCAGGGGGGAGGAGGATTCGGGTGGAGTGGAAGTGCGGGGCGACGGGGGCTGTGGGTGGAGGTGTCAAGACGGACGGTGTGGGGAAGGGGGGGCAAGACACGCACGGAAGCTGACATGGCAGTGAGGAGGGTCACCGTTATGTCGACGACGGTGGAGGGAGAGAGGAAGAGAAGGACGGGGTTGATGTACACGGACGCTCCACAGCGACAAAAACAGGGTGCACACCCCGCGCCACCTCTACGTCAGACGTCCCTCACCCTCTGCGCTGCTCGTCGTCATCCCCGACCCACTCACAGGGTAGAGGGCACCTCCATACCACCCTCATGTCCCTGCATTCGCCCGCGCAGGAGCCCAGCACCCTCGATTCTCACCACAATCCCTCCTGCGGTGCAGCTCTGCTTGGTAACCAACACGTCTCCACTAGCGCGTGGCTATGTTTCACTGTCAATTTCAGTTAGGAACGACGATGACGCTCACCGAACAAACCCCACACCTTGCCCTGTTCCCGGACGACGTTACTGGCACTTGTCGCTGTTATGACCACTCTGCCTGCTTCTGTACCAAGCCACGATGCTCTTTCTGCCCAAGATGTTCGCGTATGCCCTCTGATGGGCAGGGCTTGGGGTGTCGTGTGCTGCGTCCGTCTGAACCCGACTCTGGGTCCAACGACGATCGATTATATGTCCCATGAGGCAACAATTGGCAACTGGACGGCGGCTCCAACACCGAACCCCATCAAACGCCACATCGGTCCCCATTGCACGCCGCAGAACATAGCAAATCAAAAGAAGGCCAGGCAGATGGTGAGGTGTCAACATTCATCGCACAGCACTCTATCTCTATCCTCAGGTTACCCACAACCAAGGCAGACCACTTCTATCCCGATGGACTAAATTAGGAATGTACTTTCAAATCTTGCCAACAAGGATATTTTTGATCATCTCGCGACCCGTGATGCGCGTGGTATGATATAGCGTTGGGACATCAAGCGTCGATGTCAATGTGTCTGCAAAGCCGAATGGCAACATGAGAGGGATCCAGCCTACAATTCACATGAAACGAGCTCGTAGCGGCCACACAAGTCGACAACAAGACGTACCTCGAGCATACTCCATTGCGAAGCAGCCTTCGTGCATCTTGTACTGTTTCGCAGTCCCCCGTGGTAGCAAGTGCACGTCTCCCGGTCCATACCGCTCCATCTCGAGCGCACCTGGCCTGAATGCCCACTGCTCGCCAACGAGGATGTGGAAGTAGTCATCTGCGGTATGCAATCCAGTGTGCCCCTCAGTACCAAGGGGCGTACCGAAGATGATAAGATATTCGGTAATGGACGCGTGAATGATATACATGGCGCCCATGGCACCCCCAGCATTGTTGAAGACCCATTCGGAGGAATTGGTGTTCAACGCAATCTGGTTGGATGGCTGCGGGAAGGTTGCAGTAAGGTTGGCAAGGATGTGTTGAATCATGCCTTGAACGTTGTCGGGAGATGTAGCAATGGCATCCCGAGCAAGTTCATGCAGGAAGGGTGGGTCTAGGACATACCACCGGTCCTGTAGCAAGCGGCCGAGATTCTAGCCCTGGCAAAGCCTGACGAGTGACCGACTCACTTTGATTGAATCTAACCAGCTACACATTGCGCAGAAGACGCCAAAGACCACGACCCTTGGCAACCATTTCCTGGAGGAATTTGCAAAGGATGAAGAAGGTTTCAAAGGTTGAGTCATGGAGTGTAACTTGGCCATGAAACCTAGTTGACTTGGCCTTAAAAATGATTGCAACGTACGGTATGTACCTGCAAGACCAAGTCAAAGAAAAGAGGTACTTTTGCACGTGATCGACGATGTCACTTTAGAGATGGGTAGATTACCTATTTCGGAAATGACCACATGCCATGGAAAAAGCAAACAGTATACGAATCAGATGAATCAAAAGTGTCAAGTCTGTCGGACATCCCGCTGCTGGGTGAGATACTCGAGGCATACACTATCACCTGGCTACCGAAGGCCCAGCAGACCACGGTCGGCTGGTGGTAAGTTGGTGCATGCAGCAGGTATGCCTTCGCGAGGATAAAGGAAATGAATAAGTACTATAGAATACAGTACGTCCTACACGTGAGGGAGAAAACGATAGCCTAGCAGTGAAACACCTAAACTTCCTGGCTCTCCTTCTTGCCCTTTGACGTTTTGCTGGGCAGAAGTTCGGGGTTGATAAATGGTACGACACCACCTTGCGAGATGACCACATCACCGAGGAGTTTATTCAACCTGGACTCATCTCAATACAACCGACGGAGATATAGGCCACACTGCACTTACTCCTCATCATTTCGAATGGCTAGTTGCAAGTGTCGAGGTACGATACGTTGTTTCTTGTTGTCGCGCGCAGCGTTACCGGCCAGCTCGAGAATTTCTGCAGCAAGGTACTCGAGAACAGCAGCGAGATAAACTTGGGCCAGATCAGTCAACTCTGCGAGGCAGGGCGTTGCACCTCAAGACTCACCAGGTGCACCATTCCCTATGCGCTGAGCGTAGTTTCCCTTCTTCAGTAGTCGGTGTACACGACCGACAGGGAACTGGAGCCCAGCTTTGGCGGAACGCGACTGGGACTTGGTGGAATCGCCGGAAGCTTTGCCACCGGATTTTGCTTTACCGCCTTTTCCGGACATCGTAGTTCAAGAGGATTCGAGTAGGATGCTGGGATGGTGGGCACTGCGACAAGGGATGAAACTAGCCGTACTGTAACGTATGCTGTCTCCTTTATACCCACGGGGCCAGTGGATGAAATAAGGTTTGTAGGTCAACAGAGACGCGACGCGTCTGGTGGTGCCAAACACGACCACACGCGTCTCAGGAGGTATATAGCTCGGTGCTGCATGGCACAGTGTATTCCACTTATTACTAGTTAGTAGCGCGTTTTCCTACTCGCCCGTCCGACGTCTTCATCATGGTCGCCACGCCTTCCACTGCCTCCAAAGCTCCGGCCAAAGCACCCGCATCAGACAAGGCTATCAAGAAAGCTGCAAAGACATCGAGTGCGACCGCAGCAGAGGGTGAAAAGAAAAAGAGGCGCAAGGTTCGCAAGGAGACCTACTCTTCTTACGTCTACAAGGGTGCGTCCCTTTCTTCGGGTATTTGTAACATTTCTCACTATTATTGCAGTGCTAAAGCAAGTCCATCCCGATACTGGTATTTCGAACAAAGCCATGGCCATTCTTAACTCGTTTGTCAACGACATTTTCGAGCGCATAGCTACTGAAGCTTCCAGTTTGTCTTACTTGCGCCTGGGCTAGTGCATTGACCTCAGTCGTTTGCTAGAGCTCGCTTCATATTCTAAAAAGTCCACAATTGCATCACGAGAGATCCAAACAGCGGTACGCCTAATTCTTCCTGGCGAACTGGCCAAACATGCCATCTCCGAAGGTACGAAGAGCGTCACCAAGGTATGTTTTTTTTTCACGTTTCTGACGGCTCTGGTTACTGATCATGGTCCAGTTTTCAACATCCGCCGCGAAATAGATGGAATAGCCTTTTGTTTTGTATCTACTCTGGATTCCATGCACTGTTGTATATTAGTTGTATGGCGTACTCGACCTATTAATTGATCTTTCCAAACCACTAGGATACACGTGCTTGGAATGTGATATGCAAGGCTCCCTTTTCGGGAAGCTTGACCACTTGAAAATTTTGTGTAATTTCAGACACCCCCACTTGTCGACGGGTAGGAGGAAATCATTGGGATTTGCCTGAGGTGACTGACAGCAAAAAAGAAAAAAAGGTCTTGACAGTTTTGAATTCCACAATGGTGAAAATAGATTGAGGCCAGCATTTCACCAGTCAAGTTGCATTGTGATCTCCGGTCCTGTCCACGTCGATTGGTGCCATTTCCACCGATCTCTGAGCAGGTGCTGAAGCTTGAAGTACAGTACCAAGGCGAAGCATATTGTTCCCACGCGGCCAAGTTGCCTGAAAAGGACAATAATACTACCGTAATCCCAAGGAAATGTTCAACAAAAGCAATGGATGTTATTTATTCCTCTATTGCGCGCAGTGCATTCGGGTACCAACAGAAAACTTGAACTCCGTCTGTGCGTCGAACTCGCGAGTGGGGAAAAATACAAATCAATTACATGACACGACAGACGGAAGACCGGCGGTTCGAGCGCTGGCCCCAATTGGGCTGCGACCCGACCGACGCCGAAGAGATCACAATTTGTCACAGGCACCTCGTGACAACCTTATTACACCCCCAAGAATCAATTCTACACCTCATTCGTACTTCTTTTGTTGGAATTCCCGTAAACCAACACATGACTTCGACTTCTAGGTTCAATTCATAGGTGTGGTCCTTCGGATCTAGCAAGCCAAATAGCCCAACCCGACCATTTCGGACATGCAAGCCCATTGATTCACCGTCGCTCATCCGGGTAACTAGAATGCCTATTCCTGTGACTTGTCGAGCCCATAGAGCGACGAGAATGCGGGGGTCCGCGAGGCTTGTATTGCACGAGAAGCTCGAGCTTGCGGAAGACGGGTCGGGATCTCGCTACCAGTAGTAACACTGGATCTGAAACGTTTTGACCGGGGATATCCGTTGCGCAATCATGGGAAGGATCTCGAAATTTTTTTTTCCCTAGTGAGCTAACCTTTCTCCCGGCAGATCCAATTTGATGAGCGGCGAAGTGCCAGCACTCTGGTTACTCTGTTACTTGCCTAGACTATACGCAATACGTCCAGACTGCTGGAATCGACGGGATTCGGCGAACCATCTTCGTTGAGTCACGCAACAGGAATCATGACAAAGTCGAGACTCGACCAGTAGCGGCATTTGGAATCGAGATGTTTGGAACTCGAGATACTATAGCGTTCAGGAAGACAGCACCAGGACTACTCTTAGTGCGTCTGTTTCTCTACCCTGTGCCTGAGCAATGACTGAATACTCCCATACGTGCACATTATCGAGCCAGTGGGCAACGAAACGATTTTCCGCTTCTTAGCGCTTAGATAGACAGATAATAAGGAACACGTGTTTCTAGTATCGCTGTCCAAGTTGAGCTGCGAAGACCCTCCCAAGCGAAGAGCGGCGACGACGTTTGTCCGATGACAAAGTAACGAAAGTGCCCTCGATTTTGAATTCGACCACGCTTCTTTCATCATGACGATGGTACGCATCCACTCCATTGGGGCGTCTTGTTTCCAATGCTCACCGACATAGCCCCGAAAACTTGAAGCGTGATCGCCGCCTGATACATGACGACGTTCACGCTGGACCACGGCTAGCTCCTTGTAGCTGCGGTGGCACATCAGCACCTGCATCCGTGTTCGCTGCTATGCAACTAGCCAAACTCTAACCGACGCAATAGCTGTATAGGGTCCGTAGAGATTGGTCCGCGAAAATGGTCACGTCGACGCAATAGCCCCCGGCAGTAGTGCTTCAGATGTTTGTTTGATGGCAGACAAAGATAAACCACATTGGTACATTGGTGAATGCCCTGTTGGCAGCTGTCCCCGTGAGTCTCCAGCTTTTTCAATTCAGAAGCCATCGGAAGTCCGAAGGCCGCACCAGCTTGCATCCCTCGGTAGGTTTAACACTCATCCAGGTTCTTAAAGTGTCCTTTTGTTGGAACCTCGCAAGGTACATGCCGTTCCTAATCTTCGCGGGAGAAGATGATGCCTAGACCTGTTTAAGATCCATTCACACGTTGGAACATGTTGGGAGCAGTTTCCACACAATTGGTTTACAGGTACGACCATTTTAGCTAACCGCACTTTCCTCTTGGGGTCGGCCACACGTTGGCACACGTGTCCTGCCGTCTCGCCTAGTATGAAGATAGCCGTGGTGTAAACAAGTTATGCTTGAGATCGATGACCTCATTGAAGAAATGCCCACACACTGGAATTCTGAGGACAGCACATCATCAAGGATTGCAAAACTTGTACATGAATAAAGCTACATGTTGCTCAAACGCCAGGTTAAGCTAATATAGAGATGTCCCCTTTGTAACCCAAAGGATGGCGAAGAAACGCTTGAGTCCAAGATCTAGCAGAAGACCGAATGCAGAGGGTACTGAACCATCATGAGCTAACCATAACTTTGATCACCATGTTTCCGTCCTCGTCCTTCCCGCGAGCCAGTAACTCGAAAGCGCGTGCTGTATCTCCCAGGTTCAAGCGATGCGTTACCAACTTGTCTATGCCCTCTAGTTCTCCCGAAGCAAGAATAGAGAGGGCATCTGCATAAGTATTGGCGTAACGGAAAGATCCTTGAATGTCAACTTCCCGCAAAGCAGCTGTTGACAGGGGCAACATAACGTTTCGAGAACCCATCCCGACGAGCATAACTTTGCCACCAGTGATGGCAGCCTATTCAACGTCCCAAGTAAGCGCTCCACTCCACCTTGTCCAAAGACTCTCACACTTACATATATTGACATTTGAATACACGGCTCGGCGCCAGTGCACTCGAACACGATGTCAAAGCCGTCAGAGACATGGAAGGCTGCTAACACTTGCAACACGTTCTCTCTGGCAGTTCGCAGTTGCTCCTCGTATGTTTTGGGTTTGTGAGCGATAGATAAGCAATGTGTTTGGGAGGCGAAGCCATTGGACTTGGCGAAATCTAACCGTTGTTGGTTGATGTCGATAGCCATAACCTGGGACGCGCCACATGATTTTGCGAGTGCACATGCGAGGACGCCAATGGTTCCAACACCAAAGACAAGAATGCGCTGGCCCTTACGAAGACCCGCGCGTCTGCTAGCATGTATCAAGACGGAAAGAGGCTCCGCCAATGCAGCTTCCTCGAAACTGCACCTATCGGGTAGACTGAAGAGGGGTTAGAGGGGCCGGAGAGGGGACACACGCCGACTACCTACGGATGAAGGACGTGGGCGGGATGGTTCATGCGATCTTGTAACGTCCCATCGAGATGGGGAAAGGTCTTGGCGCTGCTAGCAAAGCGCATGCCCTTGCAGAGATTATAACGTCCAGACTGGCAGTAACTGCAATGTTGGCACATGACGCCTGCCTCGATTGCGACGCGTTGACCTGGTACGAGATTTTTCACCCCAGGACCAACAGAGATGATCACGCCTGCGGACTCGTGACCGAGGACGAGCGGGGCCTGAATAGCAAAGTCACCATTTCGGCCTTCAAGATAGTAGTGAACTGAGGAAACACGTCATGAACGAGCATGTCTACACTGGAACAAAGAGGACGCACGGTCGCTTCCACAAAGACCTGTTGCCCTCACAGCAACCTGGGCGTGGTTGTATTGTGGTGGCCAGATAGGACGCTCCTCGAGACGAAGGTCCTTGGGGCCATATAAGACAGCAGCGCGCTGAGTGAGGAGTTGTGCAGGGGACATTGAAGAAAAGGAGGGGGGTGGAATTGGCGAAATAAAACCATCCACATAGTCTTATAGGGCTCGAAGTAACGATCTCGTGAAGAGACTCGCCGGCACAGAAGTCGTCCGCTTAAACGGGGCAAGATCTCGTAGATTTGACCGGACCGTAATCCGAAGTGTACCAACGCACGATGACATAAACCTGTCACGGGTCGTCACGCCCGTCATGCTTCCTTCAGACGCAAACTCCCGAACCTACATATTCCTATTATATCCTGATTTGGATATGGCCCTTTGCGGACTCTTCCGAGCCCAGATTCCCGACAGTTTGCCTGCATTTTTGTTTTGCTGTTATTTTCGTTATGAAATGGACGTTAAAAAAGAAATATTACCTGAACCGGCACATCGGTCCTTCTGCCGATCAGCAGGGTAGATCCCGTCGTGTAGGGCAGCAGTCCCGTGTCAGTGAATATAAGCATGTCTTCTAAATGCCCTGCCTCATGGATCCCACACCAGCCATTCCGTCGTCCAAGCTATTCGACCTGTCTGGCCAGACCGTTCTCATCACCGGTGCCACTAGGGGTAACGTACTTATTGTTCAGTTCATTCTGCATAAATGACCAGCGACCCGTTCTTCTTTTCCGTTTATGCGATGCAATATGTTCTCCGAATCAATGGTGCGGCCCTCAATTAAGGCATAGGTGCTGCGTGCGCCATAGCATTGGCCCAAGCAGGGGCTTCCATTTGTCTCGTCCAGAGAGAACCCCCTTTGAGCGGTGAACCGAACATGCACACCGCAAACGCTATACGCGCTCTCGGCGGGAATGCGCGGATCGTTCACTGCGACCTTGCCGACCTGGACGCCGTTCGAGATCTCTTCCCAAGGGCGCTCGAGGTCATGGATGGAAATATACATATCCTTGTCAACTGCGCGGGCATACAGCGGAGATCACCGAGCACCAGTTTCTCGGAGAGAGACTGGGACGACGTGTGTAATCTCTTTACACTGGCCCTCCCCCCCTTTTTTTTCCGTTTGATTGGGTTCTCCAATCCTGTTTGACCGACCGACTTTTTAGGTCCTCAATGTCAACCTCAAGTCAGTCTGGCTACTTTCACAGGCGGCTGGCCGCCACATGGTCCCTCTGCGAAGAGGGAAGATTATCAACATTTGTTCCCTCTTGACCTTTCAAGGTGGCCTCACGGTCCCTGCGTATGCATCTGCGAAAGGAGCACTCGGGCAGCTGACTAAAGCTCTCAGCAATGAATGGAGCCAACACAATGTTCAGGTCAATGGTATATGTCCAGGCTACATTGTCACAGACATGTGAGGTACCTCTCATATTTTTGTCTGACTCATGGGCTCGTTGTCCCGTGACGATTCACACATTGGCGGAATTAGGCCTCCTGCAGTCAGATGACTTTTCTGTCTTCTGGACATGGGGCAACTTGATTACCTTTCTACTGAACGGTTTTCCTTCCCAGGAATGAGCGGCTCTTGGCGGACGAAACGCGGTTCAGGCAGATTTCGGAGCGGATTCCGGCCGGGAGGTGGGGTGATCCCAAAGACTTTGCAGGACCCATCGTGTTTCTCGCGAGTAGTGCAAGTCAGTACGTCTGTGGAGAACTCTTACTTGTGGATGGGGTAAGTTGTTCTATCTGTACTCTATGTCGGACGACAAATCATATTTAAATCATCAGGGATGGATGGGCCGATGATCTGATGATGTTAAAATTACAACTAAGTGCGCTTCGCGCAGGTGACTTTTAACCTATTGCAGTACTTGATGAACATGAGTCTGATGGTGCTCTTCTTGACGCACGTGTTCTTATCTCCCTGCGGTGGCTAGGATCCGTAAAGGTGGACGTACGGCCAACAATTCGAATCGTCTAAATGGAAGAACTCTTATTCCCGCAATGGCCTAGTTAGGCATCACGTATCGTGTTTCGTTCAAATGCTTGGTTGATTGCCAACATTTAGAGTCGAGCACTGAGCGCTCACCGGGCACCTGGGTGGATCCAGAGGCATTTTCAGCGCGGCCCGCGCAGTCCGGGTGAGAGAACTATATTGACGAATGCACACGGCTACCCAAAATTGATGGTCACGTTGGCCATGGAGCAAGCAGATTGGTTTAATTAGCCAAGGCAGGCTTTCGGCGGCGCTACCAGCCGAGTAACTACCGAATCAGCTTGACGGCTTCGGATGATGCATGCAGCCATCTAGAGTTCGCCGTAATGGACTGCGTCCCCCTCCTAACACGCGGATGGTCTCATTGATCGTTTTGTGGACGCTTCATGATACTTGCCTAGTGCAGGACTGAATTGATTTCGATCGGGCAGCTCGGGGCGAAACTGTCATTTTTGAGGTCTTGAGGTCCCACGTCGCTGGGTTGCAAGCGAAGCCCGTTACCTCCCTACGGATGAAGCTGGGACGTAAAACGTCCATATCGCCTGCGTGGTGAGAACGTCGGCGTTGTGCTAAGGCTAGCAGTGGCTGCTGGGAACGAGATATATCGGATGTAGCGTCGAGTTTTGAAAAGCTTACAGCGTGTCCATCTTTGGGTATGTCTCCACTCGGGTATCATATGATCCCCTTTGGTTTTACGTTGCTAGCCAAGCGTCTCACCATGAGCGAGATTACCGGGACATGACGAATATGAGAACACGGTTGTTTACCAGAGTACATGCTTTCAATGTAGAGGAAGACGGGTTTCACGCCGTCCGAATGGGGACATCGACGAGTGCCCTCATCATTTGTTGGCAACTGTTCGAGAATGAGTGAAAGGGTGACAATAATTCGAAGCATTTTCCAGCAGATCGAAGATGCAAGCAGCGAAAACTGTCAGTGATCGTGAGCCTGACACGTATTTCGTGATCTGGTGCGAGAGTTCCCTGTGGCACGAGAGATGCCGGTGGGAATCAGGCATTCAGAAGACCCGCATGAAACACGACTTCGAAGGCGGCCTACCCTGTTCGGCTCAAAAGCACGACATGATAACATATTGGAGAGAACGTTCTTGGTTAACCCTGAGACGGTGTGACCATACTCAGCAACTTCTAGTGTTGGGTATTACCCGACAGTGTTCTGTCGCGGAACTCTAGTTTGTTTTACTGTCTTGGCACGAACATGTCGAGCGTATGCATTCTAGCCGGCAAGGCTGTCGTTGGCAGGTAGGCTATCCCCGGTACGATTTTTGGAATATGTTTTCGCTCAAATTAATTTGAAACCCATCGAACGCACCAAAACCACTGGTCGCAACTTGAGATTTTATGAGTTCCACGTGTCTGTGGCGACGCCCCCATCACCTCACTCCCGAAGGCTGGCCGGTGTCATCGATAGCACCATGTGCCCTGCATTGGCAGGCTTACTTACGTGGCTAACCAGCTGTGCGAGAATGGCGAGTGCGCGCCGCCTGCCAGTGAACCAGTCTAGAAGAAAGCCGGCAAGCATTCGAGGGAAAAAAAACCGCGGTGCTAGAGCGGAGGTGCAGCGTCGTCACGGGAATACGACCACGCCGATCTGTGATGACGCCCCGAGTCGTGGCGGCGCCCGCAAGACGTCGTCAGTTGACCCTACGCTTTTTTATTTTATTTATTTTATGTCTTTATTCCTTACAAAGGAAGGGGGTCAGCGTAATGACCGCTGCTGTGCGAATCCGAGGGTCACCGCATCGCATAAGCAGCAATGAATCTGTGCACCTGTCACCACGAGACTGGACCTTGTAGTCTGAGACTTGTGAAGCTAGGCGTTGAGCAGCTATAACCCAAGACTAGTTGGCGGGCTCTTTATTGAATGTCCACGGGGTTATCCCCTTGCAGGACATCGGGTTTTGGGTATGTACCCAGTAAAACGAGGTATCTGGCTGGGTATTATCTCGTCCATACTGGAGGGAAGGGCAGTGTGCCAGTGATGGCATTGATATCGTTCTCACCAGGGTCAACAAAGTCAGATAAACTCGCACTGGTCACATGTTGGCCCGAAACCAAGACGCCGATGATTCGTGTTGGTACACCGTTGGCCATTTCGAATAGGTAACATCGGATTACGGTGGCTGTACGATCGTTCGCTGTCGTCTGGGCAAGGAGATTGCCAGTCGACCCAGCACGAGATTGGAAAGACCAGGCCGCTTGCCAGGGACCTTGAACCCCGCTCCTAACCGTTACAGGGTAGGCTTTCGAGAATACTGTCCCCCTCGAGTATGGGTGACAACCCAGAGAGGCAGTCATCCAACTCCAGGGCCGTCCTTCTCTCCGTCAACAAAGGATAGGTACCCCAGCTCTCACTTCTCCGTTCCCCCGACCACTCACGGTCTACCTCCCGCCACTGGCTCTTACGCGGGGTTAGATTTCTGAATGGGAGCATTGTGTGCGCACAGTTCGTCATGGGTGATACTTTGGGCGTGACCACGCCGTGCGAGCACGCCAACAACCGGAGAGTGGTATGAGACTATAGACCAACGAGCTTGATCGATCCTCACTTTGGTTGGGATCACCCAGGGCTTGGTCACCCGAGAGGATACTAGTCGGGCTCAGAAACAGGCCAGCTGGGAGGACGGTCGAACGGTCGTTGGCCTCTTCGTCGAATACTCCTTGGTTTCCCGCACTGAAACTGCATTCTAAAAAGCAGATGCTATCAGTCAAATGATCGATGGCTGTGCATGTGAGTCGCAAAATAGTGGTGCAACTGGTCTCTGTGCTCAATCGATGGACGACCCAGCGTTTCTGCAGGGTGGGCCTCGTCGATATAACTGGAAGCAATCGTTCTCTCCGTCTCAATGCCGTCGAGCCAATTCTGGGACGGAAGAGAAGTTGACGGCCTTTGACCGCTGATACACAGATGGGTTTCACACGAACCTCCGAAAGCTCTTGTACGTCATCCAATGTTGAGCGGGGAGTATCCATCGCTGTCACGCCCTTTCGATGCAGAAGTGTGTGGCCCACGATCTACAGCAGAATATACTAGATATCCCAGTACAAAAAGTAGGGCACGCTGGATCTCCGCCGCAACAACGTCGGCAGATAGTGTGGTCACCAGGTGTTTGATAACGTGACTTTTGGGCAGTGTTTCACCTCCTCAGCGGTAGACGTTGATGATCCCTGAACGCCATGCAAATTTAATTTTTATTTCAGCTGTGTAGCGTAGGAGTCGAGTTTGTCAGTGCAACCCACAGGATATCCTACTTGCACGCAGGGTGGTCGGGATTCCGCCCAAGTCACGGGTGTTTCCAAGTCATGCACACGGTGTTATGCGGTTCCGGGGTTTAGTCACCCTGACACAGTCCCATTTCGCCTATATCTTGTTGACCCACGTTCGAGTCTGTCTCAGACGCAACTCTAGTCACCCTGGTATGCCTCAGTACCAGCTGCCCATTGCTGCCATTCTGGCGGCTACCGGTGTTGGGAGCACCCTCATCTTGTATCTCACCCGGCCCCAACAGCCAAAGATCCAACTTCCTACCTCCGGTGAACGGGACGAACCCTTACTTCGCGATCCTTTCGACGTGACGCGTCCGGAAGATGTCGTGGATGGCTATCCCATCGACGAGGTAGCCTTCTGGAATAAGGTAGGCTCTACAACTTGCTTAGTCTGTCCTACTCATCTCCGCTCCTGTGTCGTAGGTTCGCCTTTGGAAGTTGTCCGTTTCTGTGCTCCTTGCGGCAATCCTCGTCCTCCAGTCTATAAGTCTAGGATGGTCGTTTTCCGCCGGAGAGGGTGACAGCAATGTGACCTATGCCCTGCATGTCGCATATGCCTTCTATCTCACTGTGCTCGCCGTTCGCGCGCTCTATCAGAATGAAAGCGGACCTCATTCCCGATCAGTAATTCATCTCGCAGTGTTGACTTTTGTGCCCACGATGCTCCTCTTCGCTGTCGCTATCTTGCCGACCTCTCGGCCTGTCGGCGTGTCGATGCTCCAGAGTTTCCCACTGCTACTTGAAATTTGGTACACTGTTCTCGTCCTCTACTTCATTGTCACTGTCATCGTGTTCGCCATTCCCATGGGCCCACCCCTGCATTACCCATCAGAGACCCTCTACTCTGAAAAGGTTATCAAGACTGCAACGAATCACGACGAAAACAATGTTTGTGGTATTGTCGGAGCTTCCGTCTGGGGTTATCTGCTGTTTAACTACACCACGAAGGTGGTCATGCTCGGCTATACTTCCGAGTCTCTCGAGATCGGTGACCTGCCAGTCGTTCCGGCCAACATGCGGGCTACCCACTTATATGCATCTATGCGACGCACCATACGCACCGTCAAATGGGGCCTCCGTTGGTGGCGCCCCCGTGTAGGGTCTGGTTGGGAGCTCGCATACAGGCTTCTCAGAGTCAACACCTTGCCCCTCACCACATTGATTTCGTTGGCTGCGGTCTCAGCTTGTCTCTTCTACACGCCACCGTTGTTGCTGAGACAAGTGATCCTGTACCTAGAGTCGGATCCTAACCGAGAGGATCGTAGATGGGGCTGGTTCTATCTTGTGGGCATGATATTTTCAACTGCATTCGTCGACATCGGTAAGACACGTCCATGGGTTCGTGGTGACATGTTGATCACTGACATTCACAACAAGTTACTGGGCAACTATGGTCTATTGCCACGACCACAGTCCAAGTTCGGCTGAGGATCCAACTGAACACAACTCTATTCGGCAAGACCCTTGTCCGCAAGGACGTCGCGTCTTCTTCCGGTGCTGCGGACACGTACAAGGATGGCGACAAAGGCAAAGATAATGGGACTGATGAAGATGACTTTTCGAGTAAGGCGCAGATCATGACTCTTATGACAACAGACGTCGATCGCGTTAGTGACTTCTCGTGGCACATGTTCACGCTCGTTGGTATGGATCTACTTTCGTATTACTGCGAGCGCATTGCCACTAATACGGTCGTATAGACTCGCCGATCGAAATTGTTATCGGAACCTGGTTCCTCTACAATTTACTTGGCGTATCGTGTTTCGTTGGGCTTGCTGTGATCTGCTTATTTTTACCTTTGAACCATTACGGAGGCAAGGTTGTAGTCAACGCCCAAGAGAACTTGATGAAAACGCGTGACGAGCGCGTGGCTTTAATGAATGAGGTACGTGAGATTGCTGAAAGCCAAGCTTGTTCCTCTCGTGATGCTGGGAGCTCAGGTTTTGGGCGCGATTCGTATGCTCAAGGTAAGGAAGTTTCGATCCACCATGGTGCATGGGACTGACATTCATTATCAGTTCATGGCCTGGGAACGCAGTTTCGAGAGAAGGATATTAAAAATTCGGGGGAGAGAACTGAAATATCAAAAATTGAGTTACATGGTTGAATTGCTATTTAATGTTCTATGGTACCACCCTCTCATTCCATCTCAAAATCAAATCTGATGGCCGTGCTATAGGGATGGCTCACCAATTCTGGTCACTATCGTCTCGTTCTGGCATTTTGCAGTTGTTCGTGGACGGACACTGACTCCTTCGATTGCGTTTACCTCCGTAAGTCGGCTCGTGTTATGTAGCTACGAACTGACGGATCGTTGTTGGCATTAGATTCTTGGTGAGTAATGATTCTGTTAGTTATCTCAAAATATATGATATCTCGTCCAGTCTTCAACGAAATGAAGTTTGCGTTGAATGCCCTTCCGGAAACATTCATCAACATGCTCCAGGTGGGATCAAAGACCGCCCCATCGTCCATTCGACTGAGCGATGATATTTTAAGGGCTTCGTCTCTCTTCGCCGTATTGAAAAGTATCTCCATAGTGCAGAGGTCACTCCAGTTCCTCCTTTGGACATGCAGTCCCAGCAAATCGCACTCCAAAACGCAACAATCACTTGGCCCCAGGACCGCCTTCACCAGAGTGGCAGTGTCACGCCGTCCGCTGCGAGCACTCCTAGAGCTAAATTCGTATTGCTTGATCTAGCTTTGTCTTTCCCCGAGGGCGAATTGTCTTTAGTGTGTGGAAAACTTGGGAGTGGAAAGACGCTGTTATTATTGGGTACATGGCACCACAACGCTGACCTTTTGAGTATCTCTGACTCTTCACTCGTTCAGCGCTTCTCGGAGAGGCAGATATTCTAGCTGGTCAAGTTGTATGTCCCAGGTCTCCACCTAATATCCTTGCAAATTTCTCGGGGAAAATACCCTCTCCTGAAGATTGGGTCGTCCACGGTGTCTGCGCCTATGTTCCTCAGGTAAGTTATCTCTCTTTTCACAGAGAAATTCCTAATGTCTCGTCCCTAGACTGCATGGCTTCGGAATGCCTCCATCAAAGGTTACTTGACCATCACATATGGATTGGGTTCACTGCTAACTTGTCTAAAGACAACATCCTTTTCAATCTTCCCTATGTCGAAGAGCGGTACAAGAAGACCCTCAAAGCATGTGCACTCGAGAGTGATCTTCTTATTCTTGAGGATGGAGACGAGTCCGAAATTGGTGAACGTGGTGTAGGTCTCTTTTCATCTTCTGTACAACCCGCTTATACAGAGATTTTTCAAGGTTAACTTGTCTGGAGGTCAGAAAGCTCGAGGTAAGCCCATTCTCGTGTCCTGCTACGTTCGACTTTTGATGACATCTCTACAGTTTCACTTGCTCGTGCAGTGTATTCTCGAGCATCCATCCTACTTCTCGACGATGTCTTGTCCGCGGTCGATGCTCATACAGCATACCACCTCTACAACGAATGTCTGAAAGGCGAACTAGTGCGCGGACGGACGATCATCTTGGTTTCTCACCATGTCCAGTTGTGTGCCCCTGGTGTTAGCTATGTCGTTGCTCTCGACAATGGACGTGTAGCATTCCAGGGCGACCGCGACGTGTTCATGGCTTCCCCCGTTATAGCGACTCTCGTGCATGCCAACACAGGCGAAGTGGACGAGAAAGATGTACCGGCTCCTATTACTGAGATCCAGGGCCAGGACGAAATGATGGAGGTCATATCCTCGGTTGAAACTGAACCGGTCTCTGAGACAAATTCTACTGCTTTCACGACCGAAGAGAGCAAGCCGGGTCCAGAGAGGAAATCTCCCCGGAAGTTGATCGAAGAGGAGAAACGCGCAGTTGGCCATATCAGTCGGGACATTTGGGAGACGTATATCAAAGCCTGTGGAGGGTACACATACTGGACTATCTTTGGCCTCTCCCTTATACTCGGAGCGTTGAGTCCAGTTGTGGAGAATTGGTGGCTAAAGTAGGTTTGGGTCTCCAGACTGAGCCGACTTTTGTGATGCTAACACCCTTTATTAGGACGTGGTCCGGCGCCGATCCTGCGGAAGCCGAGAGAAATGGGCCAGTATATTACATCGTTATCTATGCTGCGGTATGGTGCTTATGGTTCATGCAGCAACTCTTTCTGACACGGATTGTAGGTCGCGATCTTTGGTGAGTGTGTAGACACCTGGGCCTTTTCCAATTTACACGTCATCCCAGGGCTCTTCCTCAGCGTATTCCGGTTTTATATTCTCTGTGGGTCGTTTTTATCGGTGACAGTGTCCCGATGCTTACTGGGCTGCACAGACTCTGGCTCTATTAATGCATCGACCATCCTCTACAAGAGTAAGAACATTATATGGGAATTTTACTCTTTGCTTATGCAGGTGGCAGGGCTGCTGGAAACTGTTCTGTTTGCCAACATCCGTTTTCATGATACCGTGTCCCGTGGCCGTCTTCTGAACCGATTCGGGAAGGATTTCGAGGGTACGACGGTTTCTCATCTTCTGGAATGCTTATTGCATTCATTTTCAACTAGGAATCGACAGTTCTATGTCTGACAACTTTGGACGTAGCATTGTCTATGGCCTGGCTGCAGCAACTATTATTGTCACGATCAGCGTCGTTGGTGGGCCCCCTTTTATTGTTGCGGCTTTGTTCCTCGGCTTTGTTTACTATAATGGTGGGAAATTTGGTGTCCTGATGGTCTGCAATCCTGATGGGTTACCTAGTGGCCAAGGTTTACGGTCAGACAGCACGGGATATGAGACGTCTTGGTAGGTGCTTCACGATCTTATTCGGGTCTGATATTCGACCCGATAACTTAAAGACTCCGTGACCCGGTCACCATTGTACTCGATCTATGGAGAGACCATCGCCGGTGTTGCGATATTACGTGCCTTTGGGGCGTCGTCAAAGTTCTTGCGTGACATGATTCGCTGTGTTGATACCGTGAGTGACTTGTCGATGAGTGCATCAGATGCCCATTTACATTCTCTCTACACCTAGAACGCGAACCCTTATTACTGGATGTGGGGAGGTGGGTATTGGCGGGCTTAGAAACGACAAACAGTGCTGACGGTAATCTCAAGTAAATCGCTGGCTTTCGATGCGATTCAACTTGCTTTCGAGTGCTGTCGTCGGTTTGACCGGTGCGGTTGCAGTGTTTTACCCGAGCATATCTGCAGCCTTGGCTGGATTTGCCCTGTCTTTTGCTACTAGCATAACCCACAATGTGGGTCAAATTCCTAGTCAGGTCGTCTGCGGTTCTAACTGATTCTGTCGTTTGCTATAGCTTTTGTTTCTAGTGCGACGCTTTGTCGCACTCGAACAGTCCATGGTTAGTATTGCCGATTTTTATCCTGGTGACATGTGTTGACTTCAGACAAGGTCGCTCTTGAGCGCGTCAAGGAATATTCTGAACTCAAACGTGAATCACCCGAGTTTGTGGAGCCCCGGCCTAGTGCATCTTGGCCAGAGAATGGGCATATCAAGTGTGAAGACCTGGTCATCCGATATGCCGTGTGTCTGCCTTTGTCAGATATCGGTGACTAAACTAAACTCTATCTCAAGCCTGAACTTCCTGACGTGCTACATCGTCTGAACTTTGAGATCCAACCTGGTGAAAAGGTACGACAACGTTTTGGATAACAACCAACACTTGTTACTGATTCTGTGGTGCAGATTGGTATACTGGGTAGGACCGGCTCTGGAAAGAGTACGCTCGCACTCTCGTTCTTCCGATTCGTAGAGGCGACGGAAGGAAAGATTATTATTGATGGGGTCGATATTTCAAGGATTGGTTTGACCGACGTGCGAAGCAAAATCACCATTATACCTCGTGAGTATACAGCGTTTTAACCACGCTGATGGACGCTAACGTTTCCTCAGAGGACCCCACAATTTTGAGTGGAACATTGCGGTCTGCTTTAGATGTTTTTGATGAGTATGAAGACGCCGACATTGTGGGTTGACATTTGTGATCTTATATGGCAGAGACTGACTATCTTCGTCAAAGTTTGAAGCCTTGCGTCGCGTCCATCTGATTCCCTCTGAGGACGTTCCTGAAGAAACGCCAGAGACGATCAACGTTAACGTTTTCCGAAACCTCGATTCGCCCGTTTCTGAAGGTGGCGATAACTTTTCGACTGGGTGCGTGGCTGCTGGCTCTGGAATTACCCCCACAGCTCATTCGCAAGCTCAGCGAAAAGCAACTTCTTTGTATGGCTAGAGCAATTTTGAAACGTTCCAAGGTGCTGGTCATGGATGAAGTAGGTGCTTTCGTTGGTATGTGAGAGCATAGGGTCTGATGTGTACGTTTGTCTAGGCCACTGCAAGCGTCGATTATGCAACCGATGAACTTATCAGTAAAACTATCCGACAGTGAGTTTACATCTCTTCGTTCCTTTCTCTTTTGGCTTAACTGTCACTAAAATCCGCGACCCCTAGCGAGTTTGCCTCAAGCACGATACTCACTATTGCACATCGACTTCGTACTGTCATTGATTATGATCGCGTAAGTTGTCCGTGGATTGTCTTCCTTCTAATTAATCGGTATTTGTATATAGGTGATGCTCCTTGATGAAGGTCGCATCGTAGAGTTTGATCGCCCAGCAACCCTATTGGCGGACCCCAATTCTCAATTCTATTCGCTGTGCAAGGCGACTGGTCATAAAGAGTTTTCTGTACTAAAGAAACTGGCAGGCGCCTAGTAGCCAAACACTCCATTGTACATATATGTTCACACTTCAAACCTCAGTGATCCTTGAACTCGAAAATCATCTTAGGGATTCATGAAATGAGCGATCTTCCTTTACTGAGGTTTCTACATCTTCCCTTGGATGAATTTAAATAGCTCCTCGTCCGTCGGTTTCCTGAGATGCAACAAACGGTCGACGCCCTGGAAGTGATGACCAGGACAGGGCTGGAAACTTACCGCAGCCTGTGCGGCGCGAATGACGCAAGCTGCGACTTGCACACTGATCTCAGATACGGTGGATGTGGGGGAAGATGAGCTCTAGTGTACGCTTGTCCCGGGAGAACGAATCCGCAAGCTCAATCGCCGATGCTTCGACCATGCTATCTGTCACAGATGACGCACGACAGAGGATCGAGCCCATTCCAAGTCCTTTGGCCCGTCTAACCGTCAGGCACCGCTGGCACACAGGCGAATGTCGGCAGTGACGTACTCGAAAAGATGTACATATTGTTCCCCTGGCTTGGTTCCCGCACTTTCCCCCCAAAAGTTCACCGTGGGGAAGGGTGAGCCAGAAGCAAACGGCACGCTGCCATCGCTAGCTCGAAGTGCCTCGGAAAAAGTGCATTCCGAAAGCTGTAAGGGATTTGAAAGAGAAAAGACGATTGGTCGCGGGGTCTGTGGGGCCATGCGGCGGATGACCGCTTCCGAAAAGGCACCCTTGATGGTCGAAAGATTCATGAATGCCGTGGGCCATACATAACGGACTAGTTCCAGCAGATCTGTCATGGGCGGTCCCGAGTAGTCTTTTCTGGAGAAGACTGGTAATGATGAATAACATGTCATAAATTGGATGAACTATCCCAAACCAGTATGATGACCTGGTCTATTCTGCGACATTGTCACGACCGTCATAAATGACGTCCCTAGAGTCGACAAGCCAGATGCAGCTGCGAGCTTCTTCCTCGCTCACTCCATTGAGAATAAAGAAGCTGAGCAACTGAGTAACAATTCCAACGCCAGCAGACCCGGCGCCATAGAAGAGAATACGATGAGGGGGGAATGCGCGCAGCTGAGAGAAATCCCGCCAACACAGATGCACCCGTGCCCTGGATATCATCGTTAAATACTGGGAACCGATACCAGAAGCGGGAGGGGGAAGGAGAAGGCATGGTCTGTGGAGAAATCCTACCATTTTTCGGTGTCAGCACCATCCATCCAAGGACAATCACGCGTTGAGGCGCGCGTATGGTACCCACCTCGAATTGAACCAAGAGCTTAGGGTACACAAGGGATATTTCGGTCATGAATTCTTCTATGAATTCGCCGTAATCAGCCTCTGAAGTACGCCTTTGGCGAAGGCCCTGAGTATAGTGGATCGTCTAGGAAGGTTTAGTTATTAGTTCCTAGATCAAGAATGATTGGAAGCGTAGAGGAGCGGCGGATGCTAAAGTGTCGTTAGTGTAAGGAGCACGGTAGATAAATTCAGAGTATAGTCACCCAGCGCCAGCAACATAAAGTGACAGCTTGCCGATTGCGATGGGCGTTCCGTTCAATCCAAGGTCACCTACACCAAGGGTACAGGAATCTATTGGTTTATTCAGCTCTACCGAGTTTGAATACTACAACGCACTTTCCATCCGTCACGACGCTGGTGCATAGTTGGTCAATTGCGGAGGATAGTTCTAATATTGCCTTTGTCTTTGACGGAGATGAACTATTTCACACTGAATTGAAAGTTGGAATCCTGATAGATCGCTACGTACAAGCCCTTCGGGGAGTCTGAAATTCCGAGAACATTGCAAACAAGCGTCTCCATCGGTTGGGGTGTAGATGAAGGAGTGACCTCCTGCGAAAATCGTTAACACAAGAAAATGTCGTTGAGTTCATGACGAACGCTTATACTAGTCAGACAAGGATAATAAAATGCGTCGACATTGGCATCCTTCAACTGAGAGTGGAAGGTGTATACCTCAATGTTGCTCGTCTCTTGAAGCGCAGCTGCAACGAGACAAGCAGGTTTACGTTGAGGTTCTATTCTGAGTTTTTGAGCACGAGGGATCAAATTAGGTTGGATATATACCCACACACCAATCGAGACGCGTAAAACACAACGGACAAGCGACGACAGCACGGAGATGTCTACATGGTGAAAATCCCTGAATGAGTTCCAGACAACAAGGAGCGACTGACTTGACAAACACACAGACATTGGCGTCAGCGCGCACACATACTGTTCGCGACCATTTGACCACTTGATTGCACCCGTATGTGACTCTACACACGTGACTAGCGTCACGCGTATGTGGTCACGTTCGCGTAGTCTGATTGGCACTTGTTTCCAGTCGATCATGTCGTCCATTACAGAGGATGGCAGCCCTTCACCAGAGGTCATGTTGCAATTTTACAGGATGCTCTATCCATTCAAGTCGATATTTACCTGGTTAAACCATGAACACGTTCCATCTAAGCTCTTCACTCATCGCGAATTTGCATTCACCCTCCAAGGAGACGTGTATCTACGATATCACTCCTTCAACACCGCAGAAGATCTCAAAAAGCAAGTCTTGACACTCAACCCGACCCGTTTCGAGATCGGGCCTGTGTACTCCGCCAAGGTGCTCGTTCTCCTCGGCTGTAGAGAATCTTGCGGCTGATGATCGACACTCAGCCCCGTGACAAAAAAACTGTTCGCCCTGCTGCATTCACCCCGCAGAAACGTGAACTCGTGTTTGATATCGACATGTCCGATTACGATGGTGTTCGCACGTGTTGCTCCGCTGCAGACATATGTTCCCGTTGTTGGGGCTTTATTGCAGCCGCGGTCAAAGTACTACACGCCATCCTCGTTGACCAGTTTGGCTTCCGTCATCTCCTGTGGGTCTACTCTGGTCGGAGAGGGATACATTTGTGGATAAGTGATCCACAGGGTATGGACCTGACAGATGACCAACGGAAGGCTCTCGTTAGTGCTTTGACGGTCGTCGAGGGTGGGAAAGAGATGGTGAAGAAAGTGAATGTCCGGATGAGCAACAAGCTACTCCCTCCATCGCTGTGGGGGGCTTTGTCTATCCTGCGTACGCTGTTCAATCCCCTAGTTTTGGACGACCAAGATTGTTTTGGCCGCGAAGAGGGTTGGGAGATGCTGCTCCAGCTCGTCCCGGACCGGAACATTGTTGAAACGCTACGTGCGGAATGGTCGAAAGACCCTCGTAGGCCATCTACGCAAAAGTGGAAGGAACTTGGCGCACATGTCAACAAGACTGGAACCTCCGAGCGTGTGAGCTCATTCAAGTCTTCTTTCTCTCCTCGGCCTGATGAAATGTCAACCCTTTAGCAACATCTCACCTATGCATTGGAAGACATTGTCCTGCAGTATACCTATCCCCGTTTAGATGCCGAAGTTTCCAAACACCGAAATCACTTGCTCAAAGCACCGTTCTGCATCCACCCCAAAACAGGGCGTGTCTGCGTGCCCGTGGATCCAGCGAATATCGACCGGTTCGATCCACGTGGCGTTCCAACAGTTGCTCAGTTGCTCCGAGAGCTGGACACCGCAGGAGAGGGCGCCGATTGGGAGAAGACGAGCTTGAAGCCATATGTTGAGATGCTGGATCAACACACGATGGGTCTCATGGAGGATGTGAGGAGGAGGAAGCGAGCGAACCACAACGGTAAGTCCGGTGGCCACTTGAATTGCCCTGCATGACCTAATCGGTGGGTGTGGCGCAGATGGAGGATGGTAATGCAGTTTATACTCGAGATGGATTGCTGTAACAGTGCTCTGAATCAGTATGATGGTGCTCGTCGGTGATGGTGCTCATGACATATGAAACACTGTCACCACTTTGAGGGGTTGATCTCCTGATACAGAACAGCAGCCCTGCCATGATTGACCAATCAGAACTGGCGCAAAGACGACCAACCCAACAGTCCGCAGCCAAATGAGCCCGCTCGTACCTCGACGCTGATGATCATGTCCACCACCCAGCTACAGGTGACCCCATCTTCAGCTGTGCCCCCGCCATCAACGAGCACAGCAACCAATTCTCTCAGCGATACCTCCACCCTACTCTTCAGCTTCCTTGTCAGTGCACTGTCGCTCTTTGCCATCTTCATTACGTCCGCCCTCATCTGGAGTCGCCTTGTTTCCCGACGTCTTGCTATAGAGGCCATGTTGGCAGTGAATCCTCCTCGGAGTCCACAGCGGCTTCGTCGACCCATGATGTGGGACACTTGGGCCACATTCGATAAGCAGTGGCCTGATGTCAAAGTGAGCAAATCTCTTCGGGCGATCCTGACCCTGCAACTAAGTCTCCTGTCGACAGCCAATGGCGGCTCGGAAGTGCGATTGTCCGTCAGGTCCTCGGACTGCGCAGACAATGCAGACTGTATCATTCTGGAGACATCGTTTACTGAACCGACTACCGCCGGAAATCACGTATTTGTTTCACCAGCCTATACCACAAGCATCCGCTGTGTCGAGAGATACCGATACGCTTCAGGTCGAACCCTCAGATGGATCGGATATCCAGATTTCATTGCTGATCACCATGCCTCATGCTCCGCAGTCAACGCAGGAAGGAGATAACGGGCAGCACCAACAGCTGCATGACATGGCTTTTGCGACGACAAACGTTCTATGTCGTGACCCCACCCCGTCGTAGGATCCATGTCTCGTTGGGTGTTCTAGCACGTGTTTGACGTTTCGTTACGCTTTTGATACGTCAGCGTACGGATTGTGCTCGTTCTTCCTTAATTCCTTCGATTTCTGGAGATTCGGCGCTCGACTTTGATTTGAGCCAGATCCGTACGAGCACCAAGTTGTAACTTTTCACGCACGAATGCGATGCAGGATCCCGCCCAACGAACCCACGATGGGTCGCAGCCGCCGCGCACGTCAACGACTCTGCAGGAAGCTCCCTCTTTCGTGCACCCAAAGCCTAAGTCGGACGCCGGGGGCTGTGACCTCCGTTACCCCTGTTCTCATCCTTCATACAGATGTTCGATTCTTGCTCCTGCTCGACCAGAGCTGTCCTAGGCTATTCCCCTGTAGCCCTCTGTCTCTCATTTCTGTTATCGTGGCTGGCTCTAAGCAGGTTCACACCCCTGCCTCCGATGCACGCTTTACAGCAAGTCGGCACCTGTTTACGCGTCTTGCTTGATGCTCTCCGTCGACCTGTGCAAATTTCGAATGTTCGGTGGCGGGCGTTATTCTGTTTTAGGACCAATGCCTTTCATGGTCGAGATCTTTTCTGATTAGGAAAACAAAATCATCGTTCAGGGGACCTCTGAAAGGCAAGTGTCGCTCCGGCGAATGGCTTAATTGACACTGACCGAATGGCGGCATATTGTTCGTGATGTGCCCGCTGGCATAAAGACTGAGGTCGCTGCAATGTCCATTCGACATATCTCATAGTCTGTCGACCACCATCCTACGTATTCCTCGCGCACGATGCGGTACCACCAAGTGGGCCTTAATCCCCTCGTCACCTCATCTCCCACTAGGACTGTGCCCTTTCACCCAATTCTTGACTGGGACATCCGTCGCGCACCCCGCCATGCCGCTCGCGTGGCAGATCAGCTCATTTCAGCCCACGAGCTGAGTCAACTGGCCACGCGTCCTGGCGTTACGTCTCTCCGAATTGTCTCTGACCTCCTCTCGGAGGACTGGGTTATTACAGCTTGCAACCCTACTGGGGTGACTATCGAGGACGTCCTGACAGCGATATACAGAGGATTCCACGCACCACTCACTCAGCTCGAGTGGGAACACATGTCGCCAATGCAGCGCGCTCGCATCGAGATCATGTTCTACGCACGGTGCGAGGCGTCCCGCGACTTTGAGCGCACTCGCTGTGGTGGTGTACGTCGTATGGATTGCCTACTACACACCACCGTCTTTGCGGGACTGTCCTCACTTGTGATTAGGAACAACCGCTGGGAGGTCGTCTTGACGCTCTCCAGAGACTTTGGTGCTAGTGGGCGCGCTCGGAGTCACTACCAGGTGTAAATCAGTGGGGGTTGCAGTGCGCGCCAGCCACACCATCACTGATTTGCAAATTACTACAGCAAGACTGCCACTCCTCTGAGTCCGAGCATTCTGGTACTGCGTTCGGTCATCCGCCGCTGTGCACGATAACACAAAAATATCTTTATTTATGGATATGTTATTCAGGATCACATTCGCACAGTTGTATCTCTACTTTAGGCATCACAACCACCTTGTCGCTAATAATATGTCACATCCCGCATCCGCTGTATATCACACTGTGTGAGATGTTGAAAAGCACTGACTGGACCCTTGCTCATCCCTTGAAGATGCCCACTTGCAGACATTGAAACGGACCAATGAATTTTCAGCAGGTCGAGGCGTTTCCGATCAACTTGACAGGTTCAGCACGATTGTTTCGACGCCCTTTTGCAGTCAGATACTGACGGCCGGCATGGCCCTGACGACAGACTTGGCACGGTCGCTCCGCGTGTCGTGTGATTTGTGCCTCCGTTGGCCTGTGTATCGGCTTCCGTGTGGTGGACAGTTGCACGGTCAAGAATCGACCAACCTGCGCTTAACCGAGAGCTGGGGCGTCGACTGCCTTGCTACCCGTTTCAGCCAGACAAAGGTCGCTCTTCCGCGACGTCGCGGGAACCCCATGAATGCCCGACAAACTTACAGACTGACCTCCTTCCTAGCACGTCCATGCTTGTCAGCTGCTTCGCAAGTACGACTCAGCAGCATGAGGTAGCGATTATGAGCGACGACACACAAAATTGTACCATTTCCGGATCCGAAACCTGTCCTGCAAGTCTGTTCGATCAGACAATCATACCTCGTAAACTCGGCGCTGCGGTCATCCGTCTCTGCTCAGAGGCACGTCCACTGTGCCGATACAAAACTCTCCCAACTCTATCCCCTCCGGGTCCGTGTCGTCCTCGCTGCGACACCGTTGTGGCGTAGGCAAGGTAATGATGACAGACACTCGCACATACGAAGCACCCCCCCACTCTGACTTGTCTAATGCACGCGACACCAGTGAATAGACTCTTTTTTCCTCTGGCAAAAGGGGTGGCGGTGGCGGCGGTGGCGGAGGGTCAGGGAAATAGAATCGTCGGATGGCGGACAGCGTGGATCTCAACACCGGGAAATATACGCGACCATTCGGCTCCATAGATCTGATTGGTAGCGACGGACCAGATTCGGCGTGTGGTCGTTGTACAGACGGAACCAGGAGTGTTAAGATTGCCGTCATGGGCTAAACGCACACCCACCGGCACCGCCATTGTCCAAGTCAGCCCTGTCGTCCCAGTCTCGAGATGGGAAAAAGGAGTCTTACTGTGATGTTTTCCCATCTCGTCACAGAGGTAGCAGGTGATTTTTCTAGGACCTTTGGATCCGCCTGCACGTCCCAAAGTATTGGCCGTTTTCCTACCCGGATGAGCTGCCGCCTGCGAATTGGCATGACCGATTGTTCATGCAGCTCCCGTGATCGCACAAACCGTCTCCATCCAAATACACCAATTACCACGATGGCGAACAAGCCAATCGCAAGAAACGCCACAATGAGGGGTACGGAGCCACTCGAGGAAAAAGGACTAGAGATGGTGTCGCTGGGACCGCTAGCAGGAGCCGAAGAGGCAGAGGCGAGAGCGCTCGTCGGAGCTGACGAATTGGTGGTATACGCTTGACTAGTCGTAGCCATGATGCGGCGCTTCGCATAGCTCGACCAGAGCGTCGTATATGGTCGGACCGGACGGACGAGTACGAGACCTCAAGCTAGTCAAAATAGCGCGAGGTCAGTTATATGGTGAGAGCTCGTCCACCCGGAACAGTTATTGTGGCGCTTCGTCTCATACGAAAATAGACAGATGCCGTATGTGTAGTCGAAGCGAACGGGTTGATTCGGCCCAGGGAGAGAGACACAAATAATTAACATACATTCGGGGACGTACAGGTAACCGACATAAAGGTCAAAGGATTGCATGGCATTGCACCGCAACTTTCTCTTCCCTTAGTTCTAGTCCAGTCTACGCTTGACTCCCACGCGGCATGCCACCGGTTTGCGAAGGAAGCCTTCTCGGGTGGCGAGCTAACGACGCAAGGTGGGCGACACGGAATGACTGCCATGTGAACGTGAGCACTCACCGGCTTATCAGGTTCCGCAAGCACAAAGTGGTAGTGTCGAAGGATCGAGGAAATGATAATCAGCAGTTCCATCGACGCAAGGTTCCGACCCACGCAAGCACTAATCGTGCAACTCTGGTCAGCTCGCTTGCGAGCATAAAGGCACAAGATCCTCACCGAGGTCCGAACGAGAATGGGTTGAACGTCTTTTGGATCATCGCATGGTCGCGCTCGAACCATCTTTCGGGACGGAAAACCTCCGGGTCATCTCCCCACACCTCTTTGTCTTTGTGAATGGTGTACGATGGTACGCTGAGAACTGCGCCTTCATGAAAGTGTATGCCACAGACTGTCAAACCGCCTTCAGGAACGATACGCGCGAGACCCATCCCTGAGGTAGAGTGTAGCCGCAAGCCTTCGTTGATCACAGCCTCCAAGTAAGGAAGCCGTTTCACTTGTTCATAGTCAGCGACAGGATCGTCTGACCCGCCCAGCGCTTCATCGAGCTCCCGCTGGAGCTTCTCCTGCACATGCGGGTAACGAGCAAGGTAATAGGTGATTGCGCAAGAGGAGCTAAGAAACCAGAGTCAACACGAATATCTCTTTTGTTAGCAGTGCACAAACTTTGATGTGGTGTCAGAGCCAGCAATGAGCTGAGTCAGAGCTTCAGCAGTCAGCTCTGCTGTACCCATTGGTTTGCCTTCATCGTCTCGGCCCTGTTGGAGTTTGCTGAGGAGGTCAGAGCGATCCGTGGGTGTCTGTAAACGCTTTGCAACCGCAGCAACAGCCAGGCCGGCGAGATTCTGAACCGCCTTACCACCTTTACGATACCACGGAAGGAGAAGGGCAAATCGCCTCCAGAATGGAGGAAGAACGCCCATGGATGCAGAAAACTCGCCACGGTCGTTCAGAATCTGTACTGCGGGAATATCAATGACCTCAATTTTTCCTTCGCTTCCATAGGACTTCATTGCATGCTCCTGTGACACGACAACGGGAGCAGAGTCTTTTGCACTGAGGACCATACCAAACGGAGATCCAAAAGCGAGGTCACCTAGAATAGTATGTCAGTAGACTGTCCGAGAATGACTTCAAAGATCTTGGAATACCAATGATGTCGAACGCGAGGTAATTATACCCTGGCAAATTATGAGTTCAGGGGGTATAAACGAGCCTTAAGACATACAAGGCAGGCAATCCAGCCAGAGCCGACCGTCGCGACCATACCAGCCCTCTCCCTCTTCACCTGACCCGCCTTTAAGTGCTGCGTCATACATTCGATCCCATTGCTTCAAGAATTGACCAATGTAAAGTCGAGCGATGGGCTCAAATTCCAGGACGCTCTTCTGGGAAAATATGTGCGAGACAATTTTCCTCTTACGAGCATGATCTTGCCGGTTCCTGGTGTTGAACAGTCCGCGGTGAATCGATACAAAGGGATCATAAAAATTTGATTTGAGAGTGCCGTTTCCATGGGCGTAAATAATCTGGAGCGCCTCTGGATCTGCGATTGACACATGGTTAGGCGCCAAGCGCACTATGGAACCTGCGAGGCCATGACAAACATAAGTGACGAGTAATATGCACGGAGGCCGATGCTGTACCATATTGCTCATGAAGTTTGTGTACGACTTCTGAGCGGTGGCCTTGGCTGGCAGTCCAGCCAAGCCAAAGGTCGGAAAACTTGGCAAGGAAGGGTCCAGGGATCCAACGCTGCTTGAACGGATCAAGCAGGTAGGGAATGATATGAGCCAAAATAACGGCCACGGGCAATGCTGCCAAGATCGTCGAGGGCGAGGGCTTGGGACTAACGCCCACAAGGGGAAAGGGGATCGACTGGAGAATACTCATAGCGCTGCTGCGAGAAGCGGAACGAACCTGAATTCCTCAACAGGTCAGGGTTTCGGGTTATATACTTGCACCGGTTCTTGTTTATCCCTGAAAACCTCACGTGTCGTCATTCGCTGGGATGCTTCGGCAAATCCGGATTTGTGGCACCTGTTTTTCCATATCCGGGAAAGACCGAGCACCTATTGATAGCTGTCACACGCACAGGCACGACCCCGGATACCTTTGTTAATCCACGACCTCTTTGTTGTCCTTTTCGGGCAAGTTGGATCACACTCCTTCAACAAGTGGCAGGAAACTCAAACTCACCGAACAACCTAGTGGCCGGGGAATAATGTCTATTATCGACTGAGGGTAAATAACAAGGTGGGTTCTAAAGTCTCGAGATTTGTAAGGTTTCATTAATGAGTCAATTAATGACATTTTGCTAGTTATTCAACCTGCCGGTGTAAAGGAGTTCCATTAACAATAACAGTGTTGTGTTGATCTTATTTGTATGCATAGTTTATACTAGGTACCTTATCTTAATAAAGCACAAGAAGTAATGTATTTCTAGCATTGGATGTTCTACTACAGTGACTTTAAAATTTATTTCAATTTCTAATTTAATACAAGGTGTGAAGCATCTCACAGGCATCTATGGGAATTTCACTATGCTTAGGTAACATTGAATATGGTATACACTCTTGACTACAAGACAATCCAAAAATCATGTAATTTGGCCCAGTGGTTGCCAAAATATGTTCTCTGTAATTATCTGTCATATAGTAACTTCAAAAATCCTTTCCATGTTGACTTAAATGGCAGTAAATGACATATACTACCATATGGCATGGAAATTAAGCTTAGCTTTGGTGGAGTTATAAATAGTATATACTCTTAGCTACAA